>CAHIKZ030000856.1:692500-707445 GCA_903632075.3 Acanthosepion pharaonis | reverse complement strand
GCATCATGATTCTCCTGCTAAGCTTTGAGAGTAATAATACTTTCTTATTGTTCAGAGTACAATAGTGTTATAAAAACTTCGGAGAATTCCAGTAAGGTATCTGATGTGGGGCCAAAGTTGGGACCACAGAAGGAAAACACGGAACACGGATTAGATGTAAGAAAGATATATTAACAACAGCTTACAGAGATATTGTAAGCGGAGCTTACTATATGTTAGTGTCAAATACTGGTAGTCGTACGCGACACTCTATGTCACTCTGACTCTCTCTGTCTCTCACTGTCTCTCTCTATGTCACTCTGTGTATGTCACTCTCTGTCACTCTCTAGAGTGCTATGTCACCTACTTAATATAGGCCTGGAAGAGTCTATTGTGTAGGTAGTTTCCGGTTTCACAATATCCCCCCCACTTCCAAAGAGTTTTCTTTTTGAAAAGGAGAGAAAAAATAAAACTTAATACTTTTTCCTCTTGGGATTTATTATTTCTCAGCTGGAAGTAGAGATCTTGATGCGTGAGCCACAGCTTTTCGCGAACCATCTGGCAGTTTATGTAAAATGCAAGCACCCATGCCGTACGAGCTTGCATCACTTGCGACTATGATGTCGAGACTAGGGTCGTAATGGGTGAGGGAGAGGTCTGAAGTAAGAGTTTTCTTGATCTTCTCGAATGCGTCTTGGCATTCCGGGGTCCATGACCATGGTTTGTCCTTTTTTAAAAGTTGGTTGAGAGGCCCTCTCAAATTTTGCATGTTTTTAATGAACCCTTGGTAAAAGTTAGCTAGACCGCGGAAGCTTTGTAACGCTTGAACGTTATCGCGTTGGCTCTTTCTGGATCCGGCAGACGACCGTCTTTATTTATGACGTGCCCTAAGTATTTAATCTCTGGTAAGAAACTTTGCCTCCTTAACCTTAAAACCGTATTCTTGTATCTTTTCAAATACGTTTATTATATGGTTCCGGTGCTCTGCTGTAGTTTTACTAGTAACCAGTATATCATCCAAATAGGCTGTTGCGTAGTCAAGATCGCTCAGCATGGCGTCCATGACCTGCTGGAAAATTGCAGGCGCAACCTTCACTCCAAAAGCCAGTCTGTTGCATTTGTACAACCCTCTATGTGTGTTTATGCAGAGCAATGTGGAACTTTCTTCTTCCACCTCTATCTGAAGGTATGCGTCCGAGAGGTCAATTTTAGAAAAGATTTTTCCACCATTGAGTTTATTGAAAATTTCTTCAGGGCTTGGGAGAGGATAGTGGTGATCTTGCAAGGCATCGTTTAACCCTGTGGAAAAATCTGCGCATACTCGTATTTGATTGGACTTCTTTTTTACGTAGACCGTAGATGCTGCCCACTCGTTGAAACCTGTTTTTGACAGAATACCTGCTTGTTCGAGTCTATCTAACTCTTTATTAATTTGCTCTAGAGCAGCGAAAGGGACATTCCGTTTCTTTTTGAATACCGGTTGTGCACCGTCCTTCACCTTGAACTTAGCTTTCATTTTAGTACATTTCCCAAGGCCGCCAGAAAAGACCTAGGGAAATTGTTGTTTGAGTTCCTTTTTTAGATTTATCAAATTGGACGTTGTACTTTATATCTTGCGACAAAATGTACTCATTGTGCAATCCCAAAGATTGAATTTTTCTATCCAATCTGTTCCAAATAAGTTAACTGAAGTTTTCAAAACGTAGGCTTTGAGTTTTTTAGTAACTCCATTTAGTGTTACTGTAAGTATTACCTCACCTAAAATGTTAATCTTTTCGCCAGTTACGGATTTTTCTGTTTTATCCGTTTTAATAAGGTCGGCTTGTTCAATTTTCGCCAAGTACGCCAGTTAATGGTTGAAAGATCCGAACCCGAGTCAAGCTGGAATTTAATGGACTTATTGAAAATATCCACAGTTACATATTTTCTTAAATTCTTATCAACAATATCGTCAGCTTGAGCTTGCCTAATTTTATTTTTGGGTTTTCTCGTTCTGTTGGCGTACCAGCACGAAGTTAAAGTATGCCCACTTTTATTGCAATTTTTGCAATATTTTTTGTTCTTAACTGGACAGAATTTCATCCAATGCCATTTATCACAATGGTAACATGGTCCGGGCGGTTTCTTTAACCTATTTGGGATTTGGTTGCTGCGTAATTTAGGACATGAGATTTGCCTTTTGTCTTTTTGAGGGGAATAGGAAGTAGACTTACTTTTGATTTTATTAATCTGAGTCACACCTGATTCCTCGATAGTGTCACGCTTTACAGATATTACTCTTTGACAGTCCTCTGCCAGTTTTTGGAGAGTCAATCCTTGTTCGTTCTCAAGCTTGGTCAGTACCCATCGTCTGACTTCGGCGTCTTCTGCTGATACTAGATACTAGATACTTGTGCGAAAACTAAGCACTTGAAATCATCGGCAGTCAGTTCGGCTAGTTTAAAATCATTACATAGCTTGTTTACCGATGCTGCAAACGTTAGAAAATCTTTCTGGTTGTCTTTGACTGTGTTCAGGCATTTCAACGTTTTGTGGAACAAGGTTGTGTTAGGGCCCGAATAGTTCCGATAGGAGCTTAATAGTCTCTGAAAAATCCAAGTCAGTCGTTTTCTTGGGTAGTATGAAGTCTACAAACCTACTATGTTCTGTAGTTCCCAGTTTTCTCAATAGTAGACGTACCTGCTTTTTACTGGACCATTTTTCACAGTCTACGTTGAAAATATCTTCGTAGCGCCTGTAAAAAGTGTCGAACGTTTTGTCGTTCTCTGGTACGTATTCAAAGGTTTCCATTGAATTGTAGATTATACTCTGGGAGAATATTGTATCTTTTTCAGAGTTTGAGCCTTTTAATGCATTTACGAGTAATTCTTTAAGTTGTTTTCTGTTGTAGTTCGGCATTCTGAAGCGAAATTTTTGGAATTCCCTTTGTTGTTTATGTAATTCCAAAAATAGTTGTTGTTGTCTTTCTTCTGATTTTTGTTGCTGATCCAAATTTAGTTTTAACATTTGGGCAACTGCTTTTTGAAAATCTTCCATATTTAAAAATGACAGTGATTTTTTGTTGCTTTGAAACACGTGTACTAAGAGGAGGTACACAAAAAAATCTTGATAGGTTTTTTCATTTACAAAAAAAAATATAGAGACAGACAATTAGTTAAACTAAACTAATTATGTGTTTAGCTTTTTTGAGATTCCGTGGTTCCGTTAATTTTAACGTAATTGAATAATTTTTCACCACACTTATGTATTTTTTTTTTAGAAAGGTACAAAAAGAGAAAACTCACCTCAGTGAATTTGAGGGGAGAATAATTTTATGCCCGAATTCAACTCAGTTACATAAAAATTTTTCGATAGTTTTTTCGAAAACTTGAGTACAATGGTAGTACTTCTGCTTTTTTTTCGCTGTGTGTGAGTGTGTAAGAAATCGTTCTTGTTATTTGGACAGACTTTAATATTCCGTCGATGTCGAAACACTGCTCGTCACTGATGTTTGGTATTGGAATATATGTAGACGCTGGATTTTTAGCTTTTAAATCGCTAATATAGTAATACCAGCTTAATTTCTCGTTCAACACTGCTGTGGAAACGCGTGGAGTTTGTGTATTTTTCGAGTACTGTCGCTATTGATTTGGTGAGAACGAAATTCTCGAATCTTTCTGTCACCACTGTTGTGGGACTGGAAAAGTATTGAGGTTTTCGACGTGAATGCGTTTGTCGAATTCTTCGTCGACCCAGATGTGGGATTGGTAAGGTATTTATGTTTCGCCGTGAGTGTGTTTCTAGAATCCACGTCGCCACTGATGTGGGGCCAAAGTTAGGACCACAGAAGGAAAACACGGAACACGGATTAGATGTAAGAAAGATATATTAACAACAGCTTACTATATGTTATTGTCCAATACTGGTAGTCGTACGCGACTCTCTATGTCACTCTGACTTTCTCTGTCCCTCACTGTCTCTCTCTATGTCACTCTGTGTATGTCACTCTCTAGAGTGCTATGTCACCTACTTAATATAGGCCTGGAAGAGACTATTGTGTAGGTAGTTTCCGGTCTCACAATAGTATCTTTAATCATTTCTAACATACAACAGTTTAAAGCTTAATCTAACAATTGAATAATTTTACTGTTACACGATTTCGTCAATCTTGCAGCTACATCCGGTATATATATATATATATATATATATATGGGAAAACAATATTTAAATTTAAATATATCAAGAACAATTTTGAGGTCGCGCCATCTCATTTCACTAGAGATCGAATATATATATATATATATATATATATATATATATAAATACGACACACATACATATATATATATATATATATATATATATATATATATATATATATATATATATATATAAAACACACACACACATACATATACATATATATACGACACACACACACACATATATATATATATACGACACACACACACACACACACACACACACACACACACACACACATATATATATATATATATATATATATATATATATATATATATATATATATATATATATATATAATGTTCTATGTGCAAAAATTCCTTCTATTGCATTTCTCGCTTGTTAAACTCTCTTCCGGTCTCTTCCTTTCCAGTTGAATTTTATCTAAAATTTAAATGCAATGGCAACTGTTATCTTTGTCTTTTTAATTCCTGTTCTTTTTTGTTTTTATCTCTCACTATCTATCTATCTATCTATCTATCTATCTATCTATATATATATATATATATATATAGTTTTATTCTATGCTATATTTACGGGATAAATTGCTCAATATCAGAGATAGAGTATATGTAAATATAAAATATAAAAGTGAACATTGAAGTGAACACTCCTTGAGGTGTTTTGAAACCCTTAGGATATCCGATAAACATCTGCAGCTTCCTAATTTGGTCTGAATTTTGGAAGTATTTTGAATCGGAAACATTTACACATCTTCGTCAAATTTATCTCGTATCCAAGAATTTAATTTCTTCATTTCTGAGCTCTTCCTTTAAGATGATGGCGTTGATCACTAAAAAGACCCAGTCTTGAATAGAAAAGCCGATGGCATTGACTTCATAGTAATGTTGGTGGAGGACTAGATCGATTTTGTCGAGCCCTCCTTGATTTCTTCCTCTTCTCTTCTGGTGGCTTCGAAGATTTTGGTTCCGATGCTGATGGACCATTCCCAGTTGGTTTTGGTCTTGTGCTTCTGTTTCAAACTATTTACGCTCAAATCCAGTGGCTTTCAGTGTTGTTTTCAGTTGGTTCTTGTATATTCGAAGACGGCAGCCCATTGACTTTTCTCTGAAGTGAGCTCACTGAATAAAACTAAATACACACACACACACACACACACACACACATATATATATATATATATATATATATATAATTTATTCGAAAATTATAAAATAAATAAGTTATAAAATCACTACAAAAATAACCATTTTGTTTCAACACTTCTAGTGTCTTATGAAGTGATAGTGTTGAATGTAGAATCAACGATTCGATGTTTTGACTGTTGGCTCTTTCCAGAACTTTGGTGTTGATCTCGCCCGACCAATTACGACTGACTAGTGAGTCTGATCCTCATTGGGTGCCCTATACTCTCGGCCTTGTGCCACATATAAGCTACGCCTAGAAAATCATTTTGAAGCACCTCGATGCGGTGTAATCGTTAGCAAGCTTCTCTTACTAGAACAATTACGACTGAGTAGTCAGTTCGATCCTCACTGGATGCCCCATACTTTCGTGCCAAATTTAAGCTACGTTTGGAAAATCACTATACTTTATATATTTATACACGTACACACAAGCACAAGTGGTTAGAATGTTCTTATTCTGACCAAGAGAACCGAGTTCGAATCTTGCCATGGTTGATTTGTCAGGAAGAAGCTTTTCCTGATGTTACGTGCGGCACCTTTGGAAAGTGCCTGAAAAACAATACTACTGGGTAGACGGATCCCTTGGGAGCCTTTGATAGATGTGCTAGCACGAAGTCACAAGTCATCGTGGCCGAGAGATTGAGCGTGCTGGCCTTGTTCAAATTGTTGGTCACGCTAGATAACACAATCTTTCCCAGAAACTGTAACTAAGGTCTATTCAGCATAATTGCAGTATAAAGCACAGGTGGGCTCTGTGAGTGTTGAATAAACACAAATGCGCCTGAGCAAGCGTCTGCAATAAGGATTGGCTTGTATGGTATCCTCGAATAAGAATGGGCAGCTATACATAGATAGATAGATAGATAGATAGATAGATAGAAGTGTGTGTTTGTCTAAGCGTCTACATACGATAGATTGTGTACAGATCTGCTTAGAAACATCACGACGACAAATTTGACGAAAGAAAATATAGGAAGACTTTATTGCGCCAATCATCTAAATATTGAGGAGTTACTCGCTTCGAAATCGTAACATTTGCTGGTTACTAACAACGATTCTGTCTGTAAGAAAAATTAAATGAATAAAGAATTTATAAAATAGATTTTAAAATCCTGAATGAATTCCAATAAATCTATATAGATTCCTTTGTTGTGGAAAAATGAAGAACAGGACAATCGTGTTATTAATCTCATCTTTACGAAATATCATATAGTATTTCGCGATATTTATCTGTAAGGGACGTATGGTAAAAGTGGAGGCGTCCCCATAAATACTTGTCTCACCCCCTCCATCACCAGCGAAAGAAATGTCAGCTTCTACAGTGATGGAAATGAATGAATGCTGTGCGTCATCGGTAGAATGTCATTCCTACTGAACTGGGTGTGACGCCAACTGTTCACGATAACGTCCACCTTATTTGACACGCTCCTAGTGTCCGAGTTCTTTTGCACTGATCCAGTTCAGTCGTACACTTCGTAACTATACCGCAAATACACAATTTATGATGACTGAAGAAGGGCCTCCAAATTATCTCGAATCGAAACGTTGTAAAGAAATAAAGATATTATTTTTAAAAATGCATTCAGTATTATTTTTTAGATTATATATCCGTTTACGTGTTCGATTTCCAATGCAAAATTATATTAAAATCATTTTCAGTCGAAGTCTGCAGCAAAATTATTTTCAGCTTATTACGATACTAGAGCCATTTTAAGACATTCTATAGTGGACTATTTTCAGAGCTTTCCTTGGAATAAAATACTTTCAGTGGAATAAGTATTATAAAATTATTTTCAATGCATTCATGTAACTATTTACAATACCACCTTGTTTTGGTTTAGTTTGGGTGATTCTTTTTAGCGACATATCAACCTTTATCGGTTATTTAATGCCGAAATATAAATATTTTTTCCTGAAATTTTATCAGGTATATATTTTGAACGCAATTTTATGCCTTCAAATACAGATATTTTGTACATAATTTATGCTTTCAGGTCAAACTTATATATTTTAGATAATTCGTAGATGACAAAATGTATTGTTGGGAATATTTTTTTAAAAATGTATTCCTGTTAATTTCAGCATAAAACTTGTTGCTCATTTTTTTCATAACATTGTATTACTGGTAATTTTTTAATATAAAAATATACTTTCATAATTTTTTAGTGTTTTATTGATTCTCCCTTTGATATAAAATGTATTGGTAGTAATGTTACTACAAAAATGTATTGCTTGTAATTATTTAATATAAAAATGTACTTTCATACTTTTTTAGTGTTTTATTGATTTGAACTAAGGAAAGTTGGCTCCCTGTGCCGCGCCAGGAAATTTTTCTCCCCGGAATCGATCCTCCAGATCTACAAATCAACAATTCGCCCTTGCATGGAGTATTGCTGCCATATATGGTCTGGAGCCCCTTCTGTTTGCCTCGGGGTTCTTGATAAGCTCCAGAGGCGGATATGCAATATAACTGGCCCTGATCTGGCATCTCGTCTACAGTTACTTTCTCACAGACGCGCCGTTGCCTCTCTCTGTCTGTTTTACAAAAACTTTCATGGCAATTTCTCCAAGAAGCTGCATTCGCTGGTTTCCAGACTTCATGAGTTCAAGCGCCCGACGAGGCTGGTATCCCGTTCTCACCCCTTCACTGTCGAAACTCCTAAATGTAGCCGTCTCTTCTACTCCAATAGCTTCATGTCTCGCACCTCTCGCCTGTGGAACTCCCTTCCCTATTCCAGTTTCCATGAGAGCTATAATCTCCAGCTATTCAAGTGTAATGTCAATCGACATCTCCAGTTGCTTTGATCTATCCACTACCCTTCTCCTCATCCTTTCTTCTATCACTCTTATCTGAAAGGTATTCGTTGGCGATTGGGAATACAAATGAAGACACTCAATAAAGTAAATGGGGAGGGAAAGGTGAAACGCAGTTAAAAGAGACATTTTAATTACACGCAATTAAAATTGAACGCGGGTGAAAATAACAAGTTCCACAAGAGTATAAAATGGAAAAAGAGACACTCACAAACCCTCCAAGAACTGCAAGGAACGGAAAAAAATGTTTCTTTTGTCTACACAGCTTCGGTTGATGAGACTTTATAAAAACAGCTTCCAAGACTCGGAGATGGTATACTGTGCGAGCGTTGCGTAATACTGAAAACCAAGCGTCTTCATATACAGAGGCACAAGCATGGTTGTCGAGCAAATGCTGAGCGATAGCAGATTCATGGACCGCCTGAGTAGTTCTTCTTATAGACTGGCTAAGACTACCAGAACGCAAATAGGCGGGAACATGCTGCGCAACCCGCGTCTCCAACCTCAGATTGGTTCGTCCTATGTACACCGCGTCACAACGGCATTTGAACTTGTACACAACTAAATTTTTCTTAAAATAGGACAACCTATCTTTAGTAAAGGACGGGAACAAAGGTCTAGTTTGAAAAACTGTACGCAATTTAACAGCATTAGAACAAGACGAAACAGACGCTGAAATTCTGTCAGAAAACAACTGACATTTTCTAACAAGCCAAGGTAATTTCAAATAGACAGGGCAACCTCTAGGTTCAAAAAACCACAGGTTCCTTAAACCACCTGATTTTGGTATCAATAATACGCCTGATATATATATATATATATATATATATATATATATATATATATATTGAGCCTCTGCCCTCGTGTATGTATATATATATATATATATCTATATATATATTGAGCCTCTGCCCTCGTGTATATATATATATATATATATATATATATATATATATATATATATATATATATATATATATATATATATATATATATATATATATATATATATGCCTCTCCTGTATATATATATATATATATATATATATATATATATATATATATATCCGAGGGCAGAGGCTCAACATAGGAAAATAATACTGAGAGGTGCCTGGCCCTACGGAACAGCCGCCTGAGGCTGTATCCTCTTATTGAACAAGAGAGAGGAATCGGTGCTCAAGGGTTGCGGGGGCAGGAGGAATTTTGTCCTTTGCCCGGAAGTACACTCTCAGGTTACCCACAATAAACCAGGGCTTGTCACATCACGTCTCAGTGGGGAGACGAGGTATATATATATATATATATATATATATATATATATATATATATATATAAGAAATAAAGTCTTAAGGTGTGCTTATGGGATAAAGTGTCAATATCAGAGATAGAGCGTGTGTAAATATAAAAGTGAACATTGGGTCAACACTTAGAGGCGACAGTCTGTTTCATGCTAGATGCAATCGTCAGCCACTCGTGGCCTGACGATTGCATCGTATGTATTTGTGCATATATATCTGTTTGTGCGTGTGTGTGTGTGTGTGTGTGTGTGTGTGTGTGTGTGTGTGTGTTTGTATGGTTTCACAAACAATTTATTTCAATTTCAAACAACAAACTACATTGTTTCTCCTTCAAAGTAATCCCCCCTCCACTTTTCTATCCTTTTCTGCCACGCTTCTATGCCCTGCTAGGTGACCCTCAGCTTCGCTGTTAAGGCCGTCTTGATGGCATCGATACCTTTATAACGGGTACCCCCGATGATCTCCATGAGCTCCGGGAAAAGAAAAAAAGTCACACGGAGGAGGATCTGGCGAATAGGGAAGCTGTTCCTTTACAACGGACAGGAAAAGGCGCGGGTAGTCAGGTCGTTGCGAGCAGGTGCAATGTCGTGTTGAAGAAGACTCGATTTGTCCTCCCACACCTCATGCATGTGAAAGAAACAAAATGCAATTGTTGCAGAAAGCTAAGATTATAGTTAGATGTCCCCCACGACTCGCTGGTAGCACCTGTATTTTGTCCCGCTTATGGGCAAATCCTGAACACCTAAACACATCAAAACACTATGAAACTATAAAAGTACAATTTTATAGTAAAAATACAAGCAATATATTCTTATGAAAAACAATTACCAACAATATATTTTTATAGCAACATTATTAACAATAATTTTTTTTCACCCTAAGCAAGGCGAGAAGCAACTAGGACGCAAGGGGTTACAGATATATATATATTATTAACTGCACATATTTTTAATTTAATTTAAAATATGCCGCATTTAATCTATTTCATAAATTAAAATTTCTTTCTTTACGTTAGGGTACAAAACAGAGCAGATATGGATGTTTCTAGAATTGACAGAGAATGGAAGTTCAAAAGCACTATTTCAGGTTTTGTTTAACCGAAGCCCTACGTGGCCGATTCTGCGTGGAATATATATATATATATATATATATATATATATATATATATATATATATATATATATATATATATATATATATATACTTGACTCTCCTGTCGAATTCCACGTATGAGGGCAGATCAGTTCCCAGGAAACCGACAGCCCGACAACAGCACATGAGATTTGATTATAGTGGTGAAGGTTTCGTGCAGGACCATCCAGACTTTTTCAAGGGTCGAATACAGAGACCTGGTGCACTACGTGCCACAAGGTCCCCAAACGACCCTCCGCAGGTTTTGAATTCAGAGTTGTCCTTCTCCTAGACTAGTTGCCATCCAAGGCTATATATATATATATATATATATATATATATATATATATACAAAATTAGGTTGAAGATGAAACAGAACTAATGCTTTTAATTTAATTATATAGTTGAATTTGAAGTTTTTAATTTCTGTTTTTGAATCAGGGTAATTCCTGTGTGGCGATGAAACCATGTTTTTAAATCAGTTATTTTATAATATATATATATATATATATAGTATGAGAAATTGTAAAAAAGGTTTTGTGACGCGTTTTTTTCCAATATCATAATATTTTTATAAATACTGTTTGTTGATATATAAAATTATACAACATTATATATATATGTGTGTCTGTGTGTGCATGCACGTGTGTGTGTGTGTGAGAGCGTGTGTGTGTGTATGTGCATGTATGTGTATGTGTGCGTGTGTGAGAGTGTGTGTATATGCGTGTGTGTGTATGTGCGCGTGTGTGTGTATGTGCGTGTGTGTATGTGAGCGTGTGTGTGTGTGAGCGTGTGTGTGTATATGTGCGTGTGTGTGAGCGTGTGTGTGTATGTGCGTGCGTATATGTGTGTGTATGTGAGCGTGTGTGTGTGTGTGTGTGTGTGTGAAATCCGTCGGAATATAAAATATATATGTAATTCTTTTCTTACAAAATTCATTTTTGTTTAAATTTAATAATTAAATATCCATTAATGTTCAGGTTTTAAGGTTTTTGGATTTAAATCTGAAAATGTTTCCCGAATAATTTTACCCCTAATTCTCTAATTTTTTTTGTTACTTTGTACATTTAATATACACTATCCTTTCACCAAATTTAACCTGAAAATGCTGATGATAAAGATACTGCTCTATATTTAGAGATTCTTGATAAAATCCAAAGAAAACACTGCAATGTTATCGGTACTGACCTGGCATCTCGGCTTCAGGCAATTTCCTACAGTCAGTCATGTAGCAAAAAGTTCATGATCGCCTTTGCGGGTATCACGCATGGAACATAACTGACTGATATTCACTTACCTGCTAATAAACTTGGGAAAGGTATGAATCCTGTTCTTCTCCCTCCAGCCAAGGGTAAATAGCAGGACAGACCGGGTTCTATAGCCTTGGATGGCAAATGGTCTACCACAGAAAGAAATAGCAACCTACTGCGGGAAAAAAATCTGCCTCGTCAGTCATGTAAAGAAAGATACATGATCGCCTAAGCGTGTATCACGTATGGCACATTACTGACTGATATTCACTCATGTGCTAATATCCCTGGGAAAGGTATTAATGCTCTTCTTCTCCCTCCAGCTATGGGCAAATAGCAGGACAGACTGTGTTCACTGGATATCTATCTATCTATCTATCTATCTATCTATCTATATATATAAATATATATATATATATATATATATATATATATACAAGTATATAATTGGTGTTACGGAATAAATTCCAATAACCAACTATTACTATTCTTAAAAGAGTACTCTATACAGAGTAGAGAGAATATAATTATTTATTTAAAAATTATAAAATAAATATGTTATAAAATCACTACAAAGATAGCCATTAACATATTTATCTGGATTTATTTTTTTATACAAATATATATGTATGTGTATGTATGTATTTATATATATTCATATATTTTGGATATATGATGGCATATGTATGTGTATATTTACCACTAATATTATCAATTATCTATCTATCTATCTATCTATCTATCTATCTATCTATCTATCTCTCTCTCTCTCTCTATATATATATATATATTGTTGTATATCTGAACTGTAGTGAGAGAATACGCTTACCACGCTGGGCAAAGCGGATATGTACCTGTTTGGCGTGTAAATCCAACATGGCCGACATCGCGAGGAAGCGATGATATCACGCGTGGTTACGAGGAGCAGCAATTTGAAATCACCCGACGACGCATGTGTGACGCTACTTTTTTGAAAACGATCGAAGCCTTATGTAGTGTGACTGTTAGACGGTGCGGTTGATTTCTATCGATTTTATGTGCATTGGAATTTTTGACATTAGACCTATGTTTTCTTTTTGGATTTTGCGATTTGTTTGTTTTGTTTTAAACTAAAGCTATCGTATTAACTTTATAACCAGCTATTTCGGTTAGGTAGCCATCGAGAGTTTCCCCACGGCGAAATCACCGCCCAACAAACTGTTGCCATGAAACAAAGGTGTCCGTTCTCAATGCCTTAGACAAGGCGCGATTTATCTCATCTAAGTTTGGGTCACTTCCGAGCTGCTAATACACCTGTTAGCTTCAAGAGAATAACTGTTGCTGGCTCATTTATTTTGAATAATTAGCCTGACTTCTCCAGCCATTCGACAACAGAGTGTCCATCAGGAGACCCATCAAACTCTGTTATCAACCGTACGTCGAATATGTCCATTATATGTAAAATGCCGACATAGCTTGGATTTACACTCCAAACAGGTACATGTCCGCTTTACCATGCGCGGTAAGTGTATTCTCTCACTATATGAACGTTGTCCTTCAGCTGTTGGATAATGTAAAGTTTGTTGATATAAAACTTTCATTTGGGATAGCCCCATTTGAAGTAGGCAGGTCTTATGAGACACAGGAAATGTGGTGGTCAGTTTACGCTGTAAACGTGAGAAATTATTTTTTTTATCTAAAAGGTGGATTGTGATCCTTGTCGTAAAATGGAACATAGATATGAGCCTACTTTTCCATTTAGCGTAGATCTGACATTTAATTGGTTAATCAGGACATACCCACAAGTCTTATTTTAATGTTGAGCTTATGTCCGCCCCCCCCCACGCCTCCACTTTAACTTTCGGAAAAGAGGTAACGATTTGTTTTTAAATTTCCTTAAAGATCATTAATCACCAGGTTTTACCATCGCCCGAAGAAGTACAATCAAAGTATTGAGACATTCAAGATTTCGTGTAGGGATTTCAACGATGTTATTATAATCTTTTATAATAATAATATATAAGTAAGGGAAAAACTGGGTATAGGCCGGTTGAGGAAATGATAAAATGAAGAAAGGATAAAAAATGAACGGGGATCAGGGCAAAAGAAGATATCGATTGACATTACATTTAAATTTTTGAAGATTATAGTTATCAGGGAAGCAAGTAAGAGGAAGGGAGTTCCACTGTCGGGATGTGGGAGAGAAGAAGCTTTTGGAGTAGAAGAGGCGGTTCCATCAAACATTTTCGACAGTAAAAATGTGGGACGAGATGTAAAACCTAGTAGCACGTTTAAATTCATGCAGTTGAGGCAGCGTTGAAAATAGTTCGTCAGAGTAGATGCCGTGAAAATGTTTATAGAAAAGACAGAGGGAAGCCACTTTACGTCGGTGGCAAAGTTACTGGAGACGAGGCCCCCAGTCAGGACCGATCACATTGCATATCCGTCTTTGGCTTTTATCGAGAGCGTCTTTGGCTTTTATCGAGATAAACAGCGGCGTCCCCGGACCACATATGGCAACAGTATTCCATGCATGGAAGGATGGTACAATTGTGGATGTGAAAGATAGACTCAGGTGAGAAAAAACCTCTGGCTCGACACAGAGAAGCA
The DNA here is from genome assembly GCA_903632075.3 of Acanthosepion pharaonis. Lineage (NCBI taxonomy): Eukaryota > Metazoa > Mollusca > Cephalopoda > Sepiida > Sepiidae > Acanthosepion > Acanthosepion pharaonis. The sequence goes on along the minus strand of CAHIKZ030000856.1, from coordinate 692,991 downwards.
CCTTTCCTTGCGGTAGATGCAGCTATTAATTCAATGTAGTCAGGTCATAGGAGAACGTGAGACCAAGAAGTGGAGTTGAGCGTCACCTATGCTGATAGTAGGCAGGGACATTTCTCTCTGAGTAAAGGACAACAGTTTCGTTTTGGATGAATTAAAATTCACAAGTCATTTCATGCCCCAGTCAACCACAGATTGGTGGTCGTTTTCGAGACCAAGTTAACTTTATGAGAAATGCCGGATTTCTTATAGAGACAGGAGTAAATAGCGTCGTCTGCGTAGATGCCGACTTGAGAAGTGATGACGTCAGGAAGATCATTGATGAAGACCAGAAACTGTATAGGACCTACAATAGAGCCTTGAGGAACGGCAGCGTTCGTATGGAAAGGGACCCCTCCAGGACAACCTTCATTTCACGGCTAGACACGAACGACTGGATATATATCTATATAAATCTCTCTTTCTCTCTCTCTCTCTCTCTATATATATATATA
>CAHIKZ030000856.1:677500-685000 GCA_903632075.3 Acanthosepion pharaonis | reverse complement strand
ATTTCCTAATACTCTGCTTGTCGACCTCTTTGCCTCCGGGCATAGAGGAACCCAGACGAGGCTATGCGAAAGGGCAGAACCTCGTCTGGATAAGTAGACAGCTACCCGGCCCTGTGTATAAGGAGTCTACAAGTAAATTTTTTCCTAGCCTACGAGCTCGGAATCGCCCAATTTAAAATAACCGGCATTGTGCCACATCCCGCCTTGTTGGAAGATCTTTGGTAAATACCGAGACAGCAAATCCGCATTTAATAGTCGTCTAAGAAAATACAGCAGTAATCTGCAGCTGGACTGAACTCAACTAAGTAATAGACACATTAAAGAAAGAAAGAAAGAAAGAATGAATAAATGATAGAAAAGAGAGGACGAAAGTTAGAAATTGGGACGACCGTAAAAAATGGAATAAAAATAAATACAAAAATTAAAAAAGGTTGACAAACGAAAAAGACCGAAATAAAAAAAAAGAAATTAATAAAGAAATCAATGAAATTAAGAATTGTTCAGCTAAAAAAAGGTGAGACAAAAAGAACAAAAAAAATTCATAACGGCGCTTATAATTCCGAAAATAATCAAGATATGATTCGTGATTGATAAGTGGATCCGATGATTAAAAATGGCTGGGGCCTTCAGAGAATTAAGGAAGAAAATAACAATACAATAACAAAACGGAATAAGAAAGAAAGAAAGAAAGTGAAAAATGAAACCCTGATAAGCATTATTACGCGAAACTTTAGAGTCGTTCAAGAGATAATTCGCTTGGAAGTTTATTAATTTGTTAACTATAGTCAATCTAGTTATCTATTGAGCATTTCCTTGACCAACATTCTGCTGGCCTTAAAATATATTCGATTTTCAGAATTTTACGTATTTACTTGCTATTACTAACATTATTGTCTATATATAGGAGGCACGGTGGAGTAATGGATTGCGGCTTGGATTGAGGAATCGGAGAGCCAAGTTCGAATTTCAGTCGAATCCATTACATTCACTTAGGTGCTAATACCCTTGGGAAAGGTATTAATCCTCTTCTCCCTCCAGCTATGGGTAAATAGCAGGACAGACTAGGTTCTATAGCCTTTGATGGCAACTGGTCTAGGAAAAGGACAACTCTGAATTCAATACCTGCGCAGAGTCGTTTGGGGACCTTGTGGCACTTAGTGCACCAGTTTTCTGAATTCGGCCCTTCAAAAAGTGTGGCTGGTCCTGCACGAAACGTTCACCACTATAATCAAATCTCATGTGCTGTTGTCGGACTGTCGGTTTCCTGGGAACTGATCTGCTTGACTCTCATAAGTCGAATTCGACGGGAGAGTCGACTATATATATATAATATATATCTATATATAAAGTGAACATTGAAGTCAACACTCAGAGGCGACAGGCTGTTTCATGCGGCCTGACGATTGCGTCCAGCATGAAACAGCCTGTCGTCTCTAAGAGTTGACTTCAATGTTCAGTTTTATAATTACATACGCTCTATCTTTGATATTGAGCACTTTATCCCATACATATAGCACAATCTTAAAACAATATTTCTTCGTATATATATATATATATATATATATATATATATATATATATATATATATATATATATAGAAAGTGCAGTATATATATTATATCATAAAGAAGTAATTATACAAAGAATTAAATAATAATGTTAGCGTGATTAGTGACGAAATCACTTCGCTAAAAAGACTTAATGAGTTATTAACTTACTATCAATGCCTTGAATAACACGATCCTTTTATTTGAATTGTTGTCAGATGGAATTGATGATCCTGGTCCGTGTACTTTCGACAAATTCAAATTGTCATCTTCAGTGCGTAAAATTTCCATTTGCAGATAAACACCAAGACGAAATAAATGTATTGTAGACCGAAAGATGCTTTAAAAATATGCTATTTATTGACAGTTATATTATTTTAGAATGTGCGATACCGTAGGACTAGAGTTCTTGTTTCAGTGATTCAAGTGAGAATTTTGTTTGAATTTAGTAATGTGATAACTCGACGATATATATATATATATATATATATATATAGCAGTAATAATGACTGTCTATATTTCTGAGATGAGGAATTATGTACATTATTTAAATTTTTCGGACTATTGTCCTCTTCTTTGTCGCCATATTTATTACAAAGTTTCGCCCTTTGTACGCTCCGGCCTTCTTCAGGTGATTGGAATGTCGAACCGAAGCCTTTATTTCGCTCACCGGGGTAGAATGATCTAGTTCTACGTGCCATGCTTAATGGATGTCAGTTATTAGTTATCTCCTGTTAATTCCCCTCTCCAAGTTCTCCACTCCCTTAACTAGGTATTGAACTCACACCCTTTTGGGTCCTGTCACTGGATCTAACTAACGCCTTTCTCCACTGGGCCATGTGTCCTTGAGGACAACTGTGTATGAATTTCTGGCACGTGGATCTAGAACAGTCTACCCCAGTGAGCGAAATAAAAGTTTCATTTCGACATTCCAACCACCTGAAGAAGGCCGGAGCCTACAACGGCCGAAACGTTGTAATAAATTCAAGGACAAAGATGAGGACAATAGTCCGAATAATGTAATTATTGTACATAATATCTCATCTCAGAAATTGTGTTTATTCTAATATATATATATATATATATATATATATATATATATATATATATATATATATATATATATATATCAGGCCACGAATGCTGTTATTTTTCTCGGCTATAAAAATACTACGTTACTTAAAAATCGAAAACCGAAAGGAGTAAATAAATATATACAGTATAATAAATTAATCTAAATTCATCCAAATAAATAAATAAACAAACCGATCTCGTCAAATTAACCGTTAAAAAAACAAATAAAGATAATCAATCCAAATAAATACATAAAGTAATAAACAAAATAAAACTGCTCCCGCCAAAATAATAGTTAGACTAAACTACAACAATCAACCCCAGATTTGAATAAATAGCTTTAATTATCTTCCCAAACCCAAACAAATCTATTAAGCGATATAAACAAATTTTTACTAGATTAATAAAATCACCGATTGAACATTGAAGTCAACATTTGTTGAGCAAAACAACGCATTTTTCTCCATGCTGTCTTATATATATATATATATATATATATATATATATATTATGGAAAGACAGTATGGAGAAAAATGCGTTATTTTGGTCAACATATCGTTAATAAATAGCTATGATTGCCTAGTTATTGATATTTCTGATATAAATGGGAGGTAACAAAGATTTATCTTCAGACAAGAAAAAAGGGAGAATTTCTTTGGTAACAATGCAAAAAAATACTAAGCTTTTACGTGACATCTGTCCTTCTTTACGGCTGCAAATATTGGACGATTTCCTCAAAGATGAAGAAGAGACTCGAGGCAACAGAGATATGGTTCTACAGAAGGAAGCTAAGGATGTCATGGACTGAGCGCGTAACCAATGATGAGTCTTTAGAAACGATGCAAACAAGGAGGAGGTTTTTATCAGGAAGAGGCAGCTGATGTTCCTGGGACACATAATGAAAAAGGAGGCCTGTAGGATGTGATACTTACGGTTTGAATAGAGGGAATGAGTTAAAGGGAAAAAAACGCATGACATACGTAGCGGACTTAAGCAATGACAGAACGTTCTGGATGACAGAAAGTGGTCTTGGGGCAATGGCAGAGGATAGGAACTTGCTGAGAGCTGCAAGGGATAGAGGGAGGTGGAGTGCTATGATCGCCTACGTCCTGAATCTGCTGCTGTTGCAAAAGCAAATAGACAATATAAGCAGAAAATATTATGAACAGCAGCTAAACTGAAGCTCCCACGTTAATTAAACTTTACAAAGAGAAAAGCGTAAGAAAGGCGAAAAACATCATGAAAACTGATTTCTTAGGAGTAAGTCTTAGTGGTAAATGTAAAGCTACAATGAGAAGACTTGCTGCATGTGCTCGTTGTTAAATCTTTCTCGGAAATAGTCAACCAACATAATTTAAAAGTGAGAGTGAGTGGTGTAATCTTTTGGGGTTGTATTATAATCACCTTCAAATCTGATAATTTTAACGAGACAAATACAAATAATTATAGAGGTAAACCTTGAAATATAAATATTAATATGTAAATTTTTAAACCATTTTTATGCTTGGAAATGCGATCTGAAGAACCAAGAAAATATCAATTTCCTGGGGAAATAAAATATAAACAAATAGACCCTTAAGGTTTTAAGTTTGGGTAATAAAATAAAGAACAAAGAAACGTTTTCTATTTGATTTTATCTTATCATATATATATATATATATATATATATATATATATATATATATATATATATAACTAACTATTTATCTCTCTCTCTCTGTCTATATATATATATATATATATATATATATATATATATGTGTGTATGTGTGCTTTATCTATTTATCTCTCTCTCTCTATATATATATATATATATGTATGTATATATATATAAATGTGTGTATATACATATATATATATATATGTATATATATATATATATATATATATATATATATATATATACATATATATATATATATATATATATATATATATATATGTATATATACACATATTTGCATATATACATACATATATATTGTTCTTTATAACTAGAAAATATCATTCAACTGGGGAAATAATATTATAAAGTATACATTTAGCATGTTTGTGAAATTGGATAAATACCTGATTATATAAAAATTAAGATTGTAAGTATTGTGTCGCAAACCCTGACGCTGTAATCAAGACGAGTAAGATACGAAAAACCGTAAAAAGGCCGTTAAATAAGTAAGCATGTTCGCACTAAGACGTATGTAAACAACTCCAGTAATGGCGGCCGGACAATGCGAAAGAGATCGAACTTATAGTGACGATAAATCGAAAACAGTTATCGAGCGCAATGTTTTAATATCATTTTCGAAATAACTACGCAATTTCACACCAGAATGGTACATTTTCAATACCGGGAGCTTTTGGTGCTTATACTGCAAATTAACCAACTTTTCACCATTTTCGCTTTTGTTTGTTCAACCTATTTTCACTTTTAACAATATATTTCATCTTTTGATGGATTGTTTTTTTCTTTCATTCCATCCTGTTTTCTTTTCATTCGTCCATTTCTTTTTCCCTTCTTCATAGATTCTTTTTCTCTTATTCTCATCGAATGATCGATTTATCAGGAAGGTGACTTCCTGATGTTATCGGGATGAAAGGGTCGATTCCAGCGTGTGGCACCTTTGGAAACTGCCTGAAAACCATACCCAAACCTTGTGAGTAAAATTGGGTAAATTGTATCCCTTGTCGTCGATAGTCATCGTAGCCGAGGGTTTGAGCATGCTGGCCTTGTTGATCACGCTAGATAACAAGCTCTTTCCTAGAAACTGCTGTTGCACAAGCACAAAATGCGCCTGTGCAAGCGTCTGCAATAGGGATTGGCTAGCCGTCCTAGTAGAAGTGGCCAGCTATACTATACATACACAGGTCAAAACACTGTGACCAGATGACTCAAAAAAAAATCAGAATGGAAAAAGCAGATCAGCTGAGTGAATGGAAACTTGACAGGAGTGCAGACGAATAAAGAGAAAGAAAAGATAGAATGTAGTCATTAAAACTAAAGTGAAAGTGAAAGTGAAAGTATAAGGAATGCTAAAGGAAACCATATCTTTGTCACTACTGCTAAAACGCATATACCCTCCATCCGACTATCTCTGCTCATATACTCTATCTGGTATTTGTAAATATTCAGCATGAACTCTTGAATTTCAAAAGCTGCTTTTTTTGGAATGAGGAACTTCGGCTTCGCACCAATTTCATGACAAACGCAATTTTACTAGACTGCCACTCAGCTGCTCTCTTTAACATATAAAACACTATTTAACAAGACTGCCGCTCAGGAGCTATCTGTAACAAGACAAAATAAAACATTAATTTCAGCTTGGAATATAATACAGGGTAGCCTCGAGTGAGACCTAGAAAAGTAAAATTGGTCCTAAAAGGATATCGTTGAGTGAATCCAGCTGCTTATATTTGGCACACAAAGACAACCCGACAGCAGGTAGGTTTATAATCATCCGACCTACTAGGGACCAGACAAAAGCTTTCACACACTCGCAAGATGATTGAATGTTCGAAGAAAGACAAGAAACAGCATACCCACGATTCAGGAGAATTATTATCGTTCATGTTCAGAATGGAGTGTAATTTTTAACAATTCCTGAAAGAAAAAAAAAACGTATCCCTTATATCACAATAAAGACTACAATACAACAAGTAGTGATGATTGGGTTTAAATGGTATAAGGGAGAAAAAAAGAAGGAAGAAATACATCATGAGGTAAAGAAGAAGAAGAAGGAGGAGGTCAGCTCTGAATTCAAACCTAGTGTACGGACCAGAGGTTACCCACGCCATATTCCGTAGTCTTCGGCTGTCAGTCAAGAGCTTAGAGAGGAGAGGGACGCCGCTAAGTTATCTGAAAGCCCACAGAAAGGGAAATGAGGAAGAAAATTCAAAGTCTTATGCTCTCAGGTCCCCACATGAAGCGCTCGGGGATTTGTTGACGATGTTGCCTCAAATTTCCTACACTTGACTTAGTATGACTAAAATGCGTAATTTTGATAATGGAAAAAAAAAAAAAAAAAAAAACTCTACCCCCAGTTTAAAGAATTTACCCCAAATCAGGTATTTAAGCGTTTTAAATGAAATTTTGAATACTTACAAATTAATTAAAGAATTCTCTATTGACTAAGACATTATTTTAGGAAACTTCGTGGAAATATTTTCGGAGTCATTTTCACCCCCTCTCTTTACATATATCGTGTCTATTTTTAGATTTACTTACTTAGAATCAGAAAGAGGCAGTTTCAGTGTTCGGGTTACATAACAAAGGAAGAGGGCTTGAAGAATTTGACACTCACGAGACATACTGAAAGCAAGAGGTGAAGAGAAAAACAGCGAGTTCCCTACCTAACAAGCTTGCGTAAATCGGAAAAAAATATTGCTTCGAGCATGGAATCGAATTATCAATATTTCTCTTTGTATTCCATTTGTAATAAAGAAGTTCCAGTCATACAGCTTTTTCCCGAAAACTACTAGGTTTTGTAACAGACTCCCACGTGGATGCTTCCTTCCCTGAACACTACAATCAAAACCTCTTCAAATGAAGCGTCAATTACTATCTATCCTCCTTATCCTCGTACTCTCCATTTCCTTCTCCCGCCACCTAAATCCGCTTAGGGTCAGAAACTTCTACCACGAGTGTCTTTTCAGACATGTACTCTGTGAAACGGTTTTTTAATTCATTCACCATAACGTTTCGGTCGTTGTACGCTCCGGTGGTTGGAATGTCGTTTAAAAAATATTCGGTATTATTATCGTTTAGGTAATAAGCATTATAATTTCACAAATAGCTATATTATGGAATAAGGAATTTTCGACAATATACGCATTTTTTACGTATTTATAGTTATATTTTTTAACTTTCATAAAAACACGACA
>CAHIKZ030000856.1:657500-672500 GCA_903632075.3 Acanthosepion pharaonis | reverse complement strand
TCGGAGTATATGTGCTTGTGTAGAGTCTTTAATTTTCTTGTTTGCGAAACCGTCAAATTAAATACCATCAAACGCAATTATGTGGACAATCCAGATAACAAATAGAATTATAAGGAGACTTCAGAAGACAGAATAATATGGACACTCCGGATGACAAATAGAATTATAGGGAGACTTCAGAAGACAAATGGAATTATATAGACACTTTAGATAACAAATAGAATTATAAGGAGACTTCAGAAAACAAATAGAATTATATGGACACTGCAGATGACAAATAGAATTCTATCAAATGGAAGGAGACTTCAGAAGACAGATAGAATAATATGGACACTCCAGATACCAAATAGAATTATAAGGAGACTTCAGAAGAGAAATAGAATTATATGGACACTCCAGATAACAAATAGTATTATAAGGAGACTTCAGAAGACAGAATAATATGGACACTCCAGATGACAAATAGAATTATAAAGAAACTTCAGAAGACAAGTATAATTATAAGGACATTTCGGAAGACAAATCAAATTATATGGACACGCCAGATGACAAATAGAATTATAAAGAAACTTCAGAAGACAAGTATAATTATAAGGACATTTCGGAAGACAAATCAAATTATATGGACACGCCAGATGACAAATAGAATTATAAAGAAACTTCAGAAGACAAGTATAATTATAAGGACATTTCGGAAGACAAATCAAATTATATGGACACGCCAGATGACAAATAGAATTATAAAGAAACTTCAGAAGACAAGTATAATTATAAGGACATTTCGGAAGACAAATCAAATTATATGGACACGCCAGATGACAAATAGAATTATAAAGAAACTTCAGAAGACAAGTATAATTATAAGGACATTTCGGAAGACAAATCAAATTATATGGACACGCCAGATGACAAATAGAATTATAGGGAGACTTCAGAAGACAAATGGAATTATATAGACACTCCAGATGTTAAATAGAATTATACTGACACTCCAGATGACAAGTATAAATATAAAACGACTTCAGAAGACAAATCAACGGAACAGCTGTGAAGAAGAACCACAAGAAGCAAGAATATAAAAGCTATTGTAGATAAAACCAGGGGTAAACGGCAAATATAAAATGTGTGGAAGATGAGACAGTGAATTCCATAATAAATAAAAGAAGCAAATTGTCCCCAAAAGAATACAAGAATAAATATGATTGAGTAGGACTGATGACCCGCTTGGAAATATTCAACAGACTGCTGTTTGATCATAATCACCAGTCTTATATAGGCAGACTAGAATCCATACTAGAGAGTAACTGTCTCATTCTATCATCAAGTAGTAACTTTGCCTCTTTCAAAACAAGGTTATAGTCTTTACGAGCGATGAGAAAGACGACTGTTACGATTGGACATGTTGCTCTGGTATAGCCGGAATTAGCGATTTCTGTGGGCTATAGCCGAGAAGATTGTGATTTCATTTGGTATTTCGGTGCTGGAACGAAACCTTCGATCTTGGCTTTCCTTCAGGAAGTGACCTCAACGGCACATTTCTCAAAAGGATGATTAAAAATTATAATTTCAATGAGCATCTCGAAGAATCCCAATCAGTGCGCTGATAACAAAAAAATCTTTTTTTGCCTGATGGGAAAACGGAAAGAGATATCTATAGATATTGCCGCGTGGTCGAAGTGCAGTGGTCGCTCACCGCTGGTCACCGCTGGTCAACGAACCACTTGTGATCCGTCCAAAAGTTTTGATGTTCCGCAGAAAAATTTGGATATTATTTCAATTTCTATAAAGCTTCAGATTCAAAAATGACGAGTAACAAAACTATGGATGGTATATATGTCCAAGACTTTATGTAATCTCGAAATAAAGACGAGGACACAAATGTGACATCATTCAGCCATATTATAGCCTAACATGAGTTGCAAAGTCATGTTCAATACTTGTTACTAAATTGTTTCTTACCATTACTGTCAATAACTAGTTACTGGATAGTTTACTAGTATAATTTTCTACAAACATATATAGCAATGGAGTTATAGCGGGATCTACAAGAATCGACTTACGCATTAGATACAAATACATAAGCATTCGTACTCGAAAACTATTTTTACAAACTAGTGGGATCAGACACAAACCTTGTCATAGCGCGGAAACGGCCTGGGTATTTACGCACAGTCCCCACCCACCGTGGTGGCATGCGACACAAGATATTTAATGTGATGAACCCGAATGTGTACACACGGGTCATAGGTCAAAATTTACTCAGCCTCTGCTTTCTCAGGATTGGGTATAAAGATTGTTTTAGCTGGCCATGTCCACAGAACAGATACTAAGGTTATAGCATAGTCACCTGGGAGGCGGAACGCATAGATATTTACCCATGGTCTGCCCACTGGCGCCGGATATGACACAAGGTCATTAATTTATCGTGGGGGACCCGAGCGCTTACACACGGATCATAGGTCAAAATTTTCCCAAGTCCCCGCTTGCGCGGGATCGGGTACAAAGATTGTCATAGTTGGTCATTGCTGCAGAACAGATACTATATGGTTTATATTTACTGTATATAAATACAATTATGGCACAAGGCCGAAATGGAGGAATGGGTTGAGGCTGGTCTTCACTGACTATTTTATTCATAGTTAATCCGATTCACGACCCATTGACTCATTACAATTACGCATTCACCATAAAACTCATCCGTCACCAATCCTCCATACACCAGAACGCCGCATCCTCTCAGGGTTGGAGGACCTACGAAACGCACCCCGTGATATAAAAATTTGATGTTAATAAATATTTCATGCATAAAAATCTGATGAGTGACCATGAGATGGGAGGCAGAGATACTATATGATTTTGTCTCTGGGCCGGGGGACCCATGATTTTTTTTTTGCTTTTGAAGAGTCATTATATCCCGCATTAATCTTACAACAACGCTGGTTAAGCTTTTTATTACAGTTGTATTACAAAAATGTCGAAATACCATCAGGATACGACACTAATCTAAGTTAAAAATAAATCCTCCCAAGACCCGAGTACAAGGTTCCCCTACCATTCACGCCGATGAACAGTTATAAAATGAGCGTCAACTCTTAAAGCATTGCAGTGGATATTTTTCTAGCCCTTCTTAAAATCCCCAAGACGAAGCATATGCATCTTAATATTTCAAATCAATGAAAATCATAATATGGACAAAGTTCTCAGCGCGTGTGCTGTACTTATCAAGATATTTTTTTGTATTTCTCTTAAGCTGGAATTTCCAGGGATTTTTCAATGTGTTGTTGCGTTCCTTTTTTATCATTCCAAGCGCACCTACTATAACTTGTACTATTTTTTCTATTTCGATTTCCATGTTTTTATACTTTGGTAATTTTTCAACTTTCTTGGTTGCTATGTTAATGTCCGCTGGTCAAGCTATATCAATTAGTAAACAAGTTTTTTTTCTTCTCAACTTTTGACCATTATGACCATCCTATTTGATTCCTGTCTGTAAAGATGGTTTAATCCCATAGAACTGGGATGTCTTCTGTTTTCTGTGGCCGGTGCTGGGTGATGATTATGTCAGTGTTTATTAACATCTTTTCTAAAGTGTTTGCACATTTTCCAGTGTAAGTATTGCCCCAATTTATCGTGACGATTTTAAATTAATTTGGCGCAAATACAGAACATCCTGAGATTAGATGGTCTAAGGTTTCCTGATATTTGCCACAGAACCTGCATTTTTAATCCATACTATTGTGTATAATATTCGCCTGAAAGTTCCTAGTGAAAAAGGCTCTTGTCTTGCGCAGCAAGAAAAAAGCCTTCCGTTTCAGCCTTTAATACAGATGCTCGTAACCATCAATGAGTGTTTATCAACCTCGGCTTTATTAGCCTCGTTCTGGATATTGGCCATGCAGATATTTGACTTGACAGTGTTGTTTTATATGTTCTAGAGCTTTATCCTTGGATTTCTTTTTCATAATTTTTTTTTACAACAGATGTTTCTTCGGTTCTGTTTTGGCTTTCTACAGAATCACGTAAATGTAAATCTCGTTTTTATTTACAACCTTCTTTCATGATTGAATATTTTTTCTTTCTGATTTCGTGTTGTTTGACTAATTGTATCATTCAGTCCTTTGTTGTTTCCATATATGCTTGTGATCAAATAGTTGATGTCTTATATGAAAATTCTAGCTGAATAAGACTTCTTCCATCTTCATTACAGGCTATACACTGCGTGCCAAATTATTATTGAGATAATTTTTTTCTAATATTTCAAGAACTCCCCAATCAATTCACCCAAAATTTTCACATAATGTTGGCAAAACTGACCTGCGCTATCACTGAAATTTTCGTACTGATCTGCAAAACAAACTGGCGCCATATTTGTTATCAGCACGGTGAGTTGACCGTGCCAAATTATTAGAAAGGTTTAGTAAAATTCCCAGAATTGAGCAAACAAAATGTTTATTAATGTTTCACGTGAATGTTTATGATGAAAAGAAGCTAATAAATAAGATAATCAAACAAATAATAACAGATACAAACAAAGGCACAGTTTTAAACAAATTAACAGGGAATGTGCTTTCCCTGTTTTGAAATTACTTGAAGAAGTCGACGATCAATAGAATTTGTTAATTGTAGGGTGTCATCAGCTGTAATGCCGTGCGATATGTCAAGAATTGCTTCCCACAACTCAGTGTTGCTCCTGAATTGTTGTCCGTTGACGTACAGTCTTCGCTTCATGATGCTCCAAAGGTTTTCGATTTGGTTCAAATCCAGAAAATTTGCTGGCCACTTTATTTTTCGAGGTCCATCGAAGCCTAACTGTTTCAAATATTCAGTAGTCTTGTGAGCAGCATGCGAGGGAGCATTATCTTGCATAAAAACAATGGCCCTTCTGAAGGCAACTCTTTGCCTTTTCATCCACAGTTCAAGATGTTCCTTCATAAATGATATGTATGCATCAGCAGTCATTTTGACGCCATCTGGTACTCTCCATGGGCCAACTAGTCTTTTTCCAATAATACCAGCCAGATCATTATGCCTCCACTGCCTTGTTGGCGTCTCAAACGCTGATGGTGATTCTGTCTGTTCATTACCCAGGCTTTGCACAATCTATCTGGCCCATCAAGTGTTGCTCGAGTTTCGTCTGTGAACAAAAATTTAGAGAAGTCAATCTTCATATTGTCCTCGGCCTATTTCTGTTGATTTTGAATGTGATTTTTTGTCAACGGAGGCTTCGATACAGGTTTGACTGTTGTTGCTTTTTTCCTCAGATACCGACACTGAGCACTTTTAAATACAGTAGGATCCCCAATGAGACTGAAAAGCCCTTGACTGGTAAGTCCAGGGTTCTTTGTGGTCTCTCGTTTAAGTCGTGACATGAAACGGTGTCAAATAACCCTCAGCTTGCCTTTATCTGCCCTTTTGCGTACTTGTGTAGGGTCAGCGGTGAACTTATTCACTGTTTGATGACACCTCCCCATCATTTTAGAAATTTCTAGGGTAGATTTACTTTTTGAAAGTTCTGAGGTGATAGTCTTCTTTTCAGCATCACTTAATTGCTTTTACGCTCCATCTTTTCACTAAATTCTTATACTTTTCTAATAATTGGGCACGCTCAAATGACCGTGCTGATAACAAATATGGCGTAAGTTTGTTTACATTGCACAGATCAGTACGAAAATTTCAGTGATTGTGCAGGTCACTTTTGCCAACATTGTGTCAAAATTTCTTTTGAATTGATTGGACGGTTTTTGAAATATTAGAAAAAAGTTATCTCGATAATAATTTGGCATGGAGTGTATATAGATGGTCTACATCAGTCTTTGGATGATGCCTGTTCTGTTTAGAAAGAGGATGCCTTGTCTTAGAATCCAGTCACTTGATATCATTTGAATCCAGGTTTATTTGGTTTATTTTGTTTTACGTCATATCAGCCTCAAAGGGTTATTTAATGATGACAAAAATTTTTATTGCTGGTAATAATTGTTTTGTGAAAAATCTGTTTCTGGTAATATATTTCCTTCAAAACTGTATTGCTGGTAATCATTTTTTTCAAAAAAGTATTGCTGGTAATGGGACCCTAACAAGTGCTACCACCCCGAGTCAGGGTGGAACTGGGAACACCAGCAATTAAGAGGTGGTTCCACGCTCCTTACAACCTCCTGATCAGAGGCCTTGCTGATGGACGTAGTTCAACGTCTTACCCAGGACGCGGATGTGGTTTAACGTCTTACCCAGGACGCCTTTGAGTTCAGTTCAAGATGTTGGAACTATATTGAATCACGGGGATGGTGAGGCTTTTAATCGCCATAATGATGTTCTGCGAATTCAGTTCAGTTCTTAATATCCATTGCACCCTTCTATAGTACTCTTGTTGCACTATTTATTTCATCATTTATGGTGAATACACTCTCACATTTACACCGAGTTACTTATACTTCTTTCTCTAAATCTTTGATCGTTACCCCAGTGTCTAAGCAAATTGTTGTAGTGATCCTCGTAAAATTGTGACTTTGGCACATTCATCCAAAGCGAATTCCATTCCAGTGTCATCATTGAAACATTTTACTGTTTTCAGGAGATCTTCCAACTCACTGTTATTCCTAGAATACAACTTTATGTGATCGATGTACAATAAATGGCTTATTTTCTTTTGAGATATCTTATAGCCATATTCCGTCTTGTCCGTTGGTTAATGTTATTAGGTATATACAAAATAGTCAGGGAAACAAAGAGACACCTTGAAATATTCCTCTGTTAATAGTTTATTTCACCAGACTTATAGACTCCATTTATATAATTTAGTTGAAGTGTTGTTTTCCATATCGACATACTTTGAGGAATTTGATGACGACAAGAGATAACTTTTATATATTTAAAGACTTTAAGATCCAGGAATGGGGTACACTATCGAATGCCTTACGTTAATCTATCCAGGTAGTACTGAGATTTTTCTTTGTATTGAAGAAGTTTTCATCCTATTAATAAGTAATTGCTCTTTACACTCGTAGGAGCCACGTTTTCACCCTTTTTGTTCAAGAGATAGTATGCCTTTTTTTTTCAAAGAAAGAATATATCAGTCAGAATAGATGTCAACAGTTTGAAAGTAGTGTGAAGACATGTAATTGGTCTATAGTTTTTTGAGACATTTGTATCACAATTCTTGGGTAGAAGGAGGGTAATTCCTTTGTTTACTCATGCCGGAATTGGGCACCCAGGGGGTGTGTAATGGCTAGCAAGCTTGTCTCGCTAGCACAATTACGAATGCGTAATGAGTTCGATCTTCACTGCCCAATACTTTCGACCTTGTGCCACATCTAAGCTACGCTTGGAAAATCGCTAGTCATGCCGGAATTTTAGTACGATCATTGTTTTGTTTTCTTTTTTTCGTTTTTTTTTTGTGTGTGTGTGTTGTATTTAAATGATAAAGGCAGAAGTCCTGTCTGTAGAATCTTGATCTTTTTTCATGGCGTTTGATTCTTTGGGCCTTCAGTTGTATTGTATTGTTTACATTATTTTTTCTTTAGCTGATAGCACGTCATTTTCATTCCTAATTTTGTTTTTTTTCTTTTGACTTTTCTGCCTTTTCTAGTTTTTACATTTGTTCCTCTTGCCAGTTCATCGACTACTGATAATTAACAAATGAGTTGTTCAATGTCTATTTTTTCTTTTCCAAGATGGATCTTTATGTCCGTCAGACTGCCTTATTTTTTTGCTTTGATATTTAATTTTTTAGTTGTTGCTATTACTGATGCATATATTGTTTCTTTGATACTTATATGTGGATCTACTTCATCCAGAATTAATCTGAGGGCTCCATTTTAGATTTTGATAGTTTTGAGGTTCTGCTTTCTTGGTTGTAATTTTGGGAATTGTTCCTCCATTTCAATATTTTGTATCTGACTTATATACCTCACGATTTGGTTTCTTGAATACTATTCTTGCTTTCCGTAAAAATAATTCGGTTCAACGTATTTTGGACACGATTTATTGCAGCCTTGTGAGCGACTAAAATCACGCCTTCCCAACTCTTCTAAAATTTCAGCTATATCTTCAGTTATTGGTGTCTAATGATCTGGGGTTTGCGGGTTAAGCACTTTTTATGTCCAATTCTGTTTCCCTTTAATGTTCTGTTGATTCACCTATTCTGGTTGCAGTTCTTTTTATTTCTTTAATTTCACCCTCTGCCAATCGGTTATTTCTCATGATGTACCTTCTTATATTGGCTATTTTATTTTCGTCAGTGTACTTTCCAATTGTTTATCCAACGTTTTCTTGACAAATATCATGTTTGGTGGGTGAAGCTTTTCGGAGCTTTGAGCAACGCTTCATAGAATGCATTCATAACGAGTCTGTACTCCTCAGAGAGAGCATTTTACCTTTTCTTTATTTAAATGAATGGTTGTGGTTCGGATCGTCATCATTGGGATTATCTCGGTTGCGGGGACCTGAAGATTCATTATTTGTGTTCCTATGGCAGATTTTCAGACCTCAAGTAGGTGTTCTCTCCTAATGGACGGACTCTGTTTATCTACTGGAAGAGCCGTACTGGACTTATTATTATTATTATTATTATTATTATTATTTTCTTTGATTTCTGGCGTTTACACATTTCTTTCCGGGTCCCGCCTAGGGACCTAAGGTTAGAAATGACATCATGACACTTTCCACTGTCAATATATATATATATATTATATATATATATATATATATATATATATATATATATATATATATATAGATAGATAGATAGATAGATAAAGCCCTTCGTAAAGTGTAGGCTGTACTTACCAGAACAATTTTTTCATCTCTTTGAGGCATGGACTTTCAGGAATCTATTCGATTAGTCTACTGGAATCTTTTCCAACCAATTCTCGGGTTCCAACTACAACAGGGATTCTTGATATTCCCATGTGCCACATTTTTGAGATCTCTATTTTCAGGTCCTTGTATTTTGACTGCTTTTTGAATATCTTCAAAGATACATTGCAGTCAGCAGGGACTGCCATATCAATAAGGAGACACTTCTTTTTTGTGATCTCTAATAACAATGTCTGGGCGGTTGGCTTTAATTTTTCTGTCAGTGTGTATTTTGTAGTCCCATAGAATTGTAACAGGTCCTGTCTCCGTGGTTTTTTTTTTGTTTTTAAATAAAACGGGTACTTTAAGTTCTTTGTTAAATTAAACAAGGAATTAAGACGTTCCCCCAAAATATTTGCACTTCTCTCAAGTGCCGATGTCTGAATCACTCCAAGTTGGCATAGTATTCCCAGCTGGAAGCCACACAATTTTAATGGGATTGATCCCAGTGCGCTAAACACCATTGGAATCACCTTGAGATTACCTTCCCGCATTCCAAACAATCCTGATTCAGATCAGTGTAGTTTGTATATTTCTCGATCACCTAATTATTATTATTATTATTATTATTATTATTATTATTATTATTATTATTATTGTTGTTGTTGTTATTTGTTGTATAGGGATAAAGTGTCGTTGTCGACACGGGAGTTTGAACACAGATCACTAGTGAGCAAACACCTGTGATTCCATTTCTAAGAAGTAGACCACAGGAAAGGTATATATATGGGAATTAGCGTGTCGTCTAAGTCATCGCGATTTTTTATACTATCCTCTATACTATTTCTCTATACTAATCACTCGACGGATTACTATTCGGTGGTTACTATTCAAACAAGTATTACTAGTGCATGTATTAGTCAAAAGAGTTACTGCTAGTATCTGTGATTCCAAAGTCTCGACTACCACGAGAATTACGAACGTGATAACGAGCATTCGTTGACATCACAAAAGTGACAACGAATACGCTTCTGACATCACAAAAATGCATCGAAGTACAGAAATATATATTTTTTGTACAAACGTCGCTTTGTTTGAGAAAAACAGTTTTGCTGGCAATAAACTCGAGTATGCAAACAAAACACGGCCAGTGCGAATGGAATGCAAGTGAAACGAAGGCGTCTGACATCATAAAATTATTATTATTATTATTATTATTATTATTATTTCCTTTCATTTCTGTTGCATACACATTTCCTTCTGGGTCCCAAATAGAGTCCTAGGGTCAGAAATGGCTTCATGACATTCTACTGATAATTATTGTAAAAAAAAAAATGGAAAAAAAATCGCAAATCGGCATTCTTGGGGCATGGATATCTACCAGTGGCTAAAACCGCAACAATGCAGACTTTGATTTAAGGCATATATCTTGCCGGTACAGGGTTGCAATTATTTTTTTCCTCATCTACACCTCAAACTACGTAAAAAAAAACAACAAAAAAAAACCAACTAAGATCACATACATTTTATATACATAAAACTCTTCGTAATGTATAAACTGTACTTGTGAGTACATTTTTTTTGTATTTCCTTAAGGCTTGGGTTACCAGGGATCCCCTCGATTAGTCTATCGGAATCTTTTCCAATCAATCCGAGGGCTCCAACTACAACTGGAGTTGTTAATGTTCTCCGTACCACATTTTTGAGATTTCGATTTCAAGGTTCTTGCACTTTGATAGATTTTTGAAGATCTACAAAGATACATTATAGTCTGCGATGTCATTATTATTATTATTATTATTATTATTATTATTATTATTATTATTATTTCCTTTGATTTCTAGTGTGTACTCATTTCTTTCCGGGTCCCGCCAAGAGACCTAAGGTTAGAAATGGCATCATGACATTTTCCACTGACCAATTAAAAATTGATTGTTGATGTTCGCATGTGCCACATTTTGAGATTTCGATTTCAAGGTCCTTGTATTTTGATAGCTTTTTGAAAAACCTCAAACATACATTGCAGTCTACAGGGAGTGCCGTATCAATAAGGAGGCACCTTTTTTGCAGTCGCTAATAACAATGTCTGGGTGGTTAGCTTTGATTCTTCTGTCTGTGATTATTGTGTAGTGCCATAAAATTGTAACACGTCCTATCTCCGGGTCTATTTGGTGTTCATACCATTTTCTTTCAGTTTCCTTCCCGTAGAAGTTGCAAATTTTCCAGTGCAGATATTGGCCCACTCTGTCATACCGGGTTTTATATTTAGTGGGTGCCAAAACCGTGCAACTAGATACAAGATGATCAATCGTTTATCGATATTTATCACAGAACCTGCATTTTTGGCTAACACAATATTTTAGTATATGTGCTTGATAATTCTTAGTTAACAAGCACTGATCCTTTGCAGCAAGGATACAACCCTCTGCTTCAATTTTAACCCTGCACTACGTAGCCATTGATGGATACGTGGTTTGTCTACATCAGCTTGTTTGGTACGGGCAGAGTATTGGACATAAAGCGGTCTATCTTGCCATTGTTTCTGTATCTGGTCGGTTGCATTTGTCTTTGCTTTCTTTTTTTTATGAATTTTGCACCTTCTGTCGTTGTATTGTGCTTTACTTGTATTTCTGCACCCATTTGAAACTCCATTCTGAAATTGTTCTCTTCCTTTATTACTGAATAAAAACGCTTACTACTTTCATGTTCTTTGACACGTATCGTCATCGATTTTTCTGTAATTACCAGGTATCTTTGAAGGCTAATTGTTGTAGTCTTGTATGACAGTTGTAGTTGAACTAATCCTCTGCCTCCTTTGGATCTGAGCACATGCAGACGATCACCATCATCTTTGGGATGATGCATGCAGTAGCAAGTGAGAAGCTGTATTATTAAATTTTCCTTGGCTTGGCTTCGCGAACGAAGATTTATGAAGTGGGCTGTCCACGCCGACTTCAGGCACGCTGATGGCCGACCAGGCAGATACTGCAGAGGCAAGTCTTGCCGCAGCGACTTCAATTAAAGTTCTGGTCTGGTATAGCTGTTGAAGCTTCCCGGTCCTTCCTCGTTTCCGCGTTTCTCTTTCCATCAGCGCTGTCTCCGTACCATCCTCAACATTCACCGGAGTGACTACGTCACCAACGTTGAAGTCCTCGAACAGGCGAAAATCACCAGCATTGAAGCCATGTTGCTGAAGTCACAGCTATGCTGGGCAGGGCACGTCTCCAGAATTGGGGACCATCGCCTATCCAAGATATCCCTTTATGGCGTACTCTCCACTGGCCACCGTGACGGTGGGGTGGGGGCACCAAGGAAGCGTTATAAGGACTCATTCAAAAAATCTCTCGGTACATGCCACATTGACCATCGCCAGTGGTCGACACTTGCTGCTGACCGTCAAGCCTGGCGC
Organism: Acanthosepion pharaonis; assembly: GCA_903632075.3. Lineage (NCBI taxonomy): Eukaryota > Metazoa > Mollusca > Cephalopoda > Sepiida > Sepiidae > Acanthosepion > Acanthosepion pharaonis. Next base: position 660,301 of record CAHIKZ030000856.1, on the reverse strand, counting down.
CGCACCTTCCACCAGGCCGTCTCCACCTTCGAGGACTCTCTCATGGCCAAACTGAAGGATTATTATTATTTGCCATTGCTTTGTTTGGTACGATTTACCTCCAATTCTTAACCAAAAACTTCAAGAGACAAGTTTATGATATGACTAGATCACAAAAGATGATGTGACGTGCAATCAGGGAGAAAAAGTATGGAAGTCATGGAGAGAAATCTACTCAATATGGAAGAACTATCCATGTGTATGTTTTTTGTAATTCATATATTTTAAGGTTTCCAGTAATTTGTTCCAGAGTTTTGTCTACATCTTTACCTATCATTTTCAGGATCCCAGTAACAAGTAATGATGCTATCCGAACATACTACAGTTTGCAGATTATGTGTTTTTGTCCACCGGGTCTGCAATAGCTATCACAAGACAGAATTATTATTATTATTATTATTGAGTGAGGGGACAACACGACAGCAAAGTGGAAATAGGGTATAAATATAGAAGGCCTAATATACCCATAATGACACCCGGACTGATAAGGGTATACCTGTCAAATGCATCACATCCAAATTTCGTTTGGCTTATAATCACGTGCCGATTCATAACCCATAGCAAGCGAAGTATGTTTCTTTTTGTCGGGGGTGGGGGGTCTATTTAATTAAACAAAAGAAAGCTATTAACAAAAAACTGAAATGAACAAGGCTGTAAGGGTTGTAATTCTTATAAGTAACTTTTGGATTTCCTCGAGAGATGGTGCACCAGGGATATTTTTTCTTTTTTTGACGCTATGAACGTTTACTCAGTAATAAAATATTGACCGAATACCTTCTCTTGTAATTTTGCGATAATTCTCATCGATTGAAAAATATCGAATCAGAAAAAAATGTCTGCCCAAGTTTGCATTATTCTTGTTTTTTTTATTTTTGTTTTGTTTGTTTTCCGAAGATTTTTGTACAAAATGTAAGTTTCGTTTTATTTCAACGTATTAATATTCAGTAACTTAACCAATAAAATTCTTGTATATTTAGGGTGCATGCTCAATGTGTTAGTGATTGTGTGAATGTGTGCGAACATGTGTATGTGAATACGAAATATGTGTTGGCGTAAGAAATGTTGTGGTTTACAATTGCAACTGAGTTACTAATAATCCCTTAGTACTTCCGTTACAAAACATATACACCACAATTCACAACACAATTAGTTTATTTATTGCTTATATACAGTCTGTGTGTGTTCGTACACACACACACACACATATATATATATATATATGTATGTATATATATATGTATGCATATATATATATATATATATATATATGTATGTATGTATGTATGCATACATGTATGTATGCATACATGTATGTGTGTGTGTGTATATATATATATATATATATATATATATATATATATATATATATATATAAGGTGCTTGGGCTAGTATATATATATGTGTGTGTGTATGCATGTATATGTTTACATATATATATATATATATAAGTGGTTGGGCTAGTATATATATATGTGTGTGTGTATGCATGTATATGTTTATATATATATATATATATATAAGGTGGTTGGGCTATATATATATATATATATATATATATGTATATGTATATATATATATATATATATGTATATATATATATATATATATATATATATATATATACATATATATATATATATATATATATTTATATTTAATAATATATATATATATATATATATATATATATATATATATATATATATATATATATATATATAGAGAGAGAGAGAGAGAGAGAGAGAGAGATAGATAGATAGATAGATAGATAGATAGATAGATAGATAGATAGAAACATATAATATATAAGAGCAGAGAGGTGGGTGGCAATTATGTGAAAAAGCAAAATTACTAGAAGCAAAACAAAAAAAAAAGTAATGAACAGAAAACTTCCGGAAGTAAAAAACAGATTATTTTTTAAAAGAAAGAAAATTGTTTGAAATCGAAAGAAAAATGTTGTAAAAAAAAGAATTGTGCAGTTCAGCTGTAGAGGCATTACAACTGCATAAATTTGGGTAATAAAACGAAAATCTAAGAAGAAGAAAAAATGAAAAGGGGAAAAGATAGAAATAAAAATTGAAATAAAATTAGGAAATATTAAATATGAAAAAGAAGGAAATAAGAAAAGAAAATAAGAGGAAAAAAATTAAAAAAGAAGAAATGATGAAGAGAATGGTTATAAAAATGAAAAAATAAAAAATCAAATGTGAAAGAAGAAAAATAAAAATCGAGATATCAAAAAGAAAAGAAAGAAAGAAAGAAAGAAAGAAAAGAAAGAAAGAAAGAAAAGAAAGAAAGAAAGAAACAAACAAAGTATAACACAAAAGATAAAATAAAACAAAGATAAAGAGTCGTCAGTAAAATTAACACTAAAAAAAATCGAAGGGAAAATTAAATCGAACCAAAGAAAGAAAACTTAAAAAAGAAAATGTTATTAAAAAGAAAGAAGAAAAGAAATAGGAAAGGAATAAAAAGAAAGAAGAAAGAATAAGAAAGAAAAAGAAGAAAGAAATAAGAAAAGAATTAAGAAAAAAATGAACTAGAAAAAAGCGATAAGAAAGAAAAAAAGAAAGATAAATAAAGAAATAAGAAAGAAAAAAGAAAGAAAGAAGAAAATAAATAAGAAAGAGAAAGAAAGAAAGAAGAAAGAAATAAGGAAGAAAAAGAAAGAAAGAAGAAAGAAAAAGAAAGAAATAAGAAAGAAAGAAGGAAGAAAGAAGAAAGAAAAATAAAGAAATAAGAAAGAAAAAAGAAAGAAAAAA
>CAHIKZ030000856.1:620000-652500 GCA_903632075.3 Acanthosepion pharaonis | reverse complement strand
ACGCAACCAAGAAATGTAGTTCGTCCGAGCACTTTCCATGAAACTAGCTATAGAGCAGTGAGAAACGCGTCACATCCCGCCTGTGAGGGAGAGATTGGGTCGGGGGTAGAAAGTAATTCCTCACCCAAAAGAACTCTGGGATGCTTTTAAACTCTATTGAGACTGGAAATTTAGGACTTGGCAGATCCCGCCCAAATATGGCAGCAGTAACCCATTTCGGCCTGATCTGTGTTTTTTTTAGGATAGCATGAGGAGTCAGCTACTTACTGGAGCGGTACAGAAAGCCGATCTTTTTTTTCCTGCATCTTTGGCGATGGATCGTATAGAGGAATACCGCTTGAATTTTAATTTAATTTGCAGAAATTATGAGTCTTAAAAAATGCTATTTTCTCAAAAAGCAAGTTAATTTTTGACGGAAGCTTATCTTGAATTTATTCTTTCTGAAATACCTTATAGCATGACGTCATCGAATTCAAAATTATCTCGTTATAGGTATTAGATAATTTTTATATATTTCAAAATGTAACTATTTACAGTACTTACATCGTGTGGACTGTTGTCCTTATCTTTATTGCTATATTCACGAGGTTACATTATTCGAACTCATATTCACGAGGTTTCGACCGTTGTACGCTTCGGCCATCTTCAGGTGATAAATTGTGGTTCCCGCGCCATGCCTCTTCTGGAGATATCAGTTTCATTCAGTTAATTTCCTTTAGTAACTTAATCCTTCAAGTTTTTTTGTTTTTTTTGCTCACCTCTGGTTGCGGCCTGATAATAGATGTGATAATAAACATGATGACAACAGTCCGGACCATGTAAATAGTTACGATACCTCATCTCAGAAATATAGGCGGATATATATATATATATATATATATATATATATATATAGAACGGGGACATATTAACGGAAGATTGTTTAGATAAAATACTTTTGAGAAGGACCAGATTCTAGAAATTCTAAGAAAATATACGCCACGTCTCCATTTAGTGATGATATCACTGATAATCCAAGTGTTTGTTTATAAAAAATTATTGTTAAATTTTAAATAGCATTAACTAGTGATGAGACGGCAGACTTTTAATTTCGCTATTGGTAGGAAGAGGCTTATCTTTGATTGCGTTAGATGGCTTTTAAACGAGGCGTTGGAGCAAAGAGATTTTATATCTGGACTGGTCATAAGTTAGTAGTTCTTATTTATCTCCCTTAGTTTTTCAGGTAGGTTACTTGATACAAACAAACTTTGTCGAATGAAATCTTAAAGGAAGAAAAGTGTCATACGAAAACTTCCACGCTGTCTCATATATATATATATTTATATATATATAGTTTATGAAAAACTAGGTAATCCGTATGGGTAAACCTAAGGAGGATAAAATCCAGAGAGTTCAATGTAAATTCAGAGCAAATAATTTAAAGAGGAAAATTATATGGTTCAACCCACCTTTTTGCAATCTTTCTAACATTAACATAGGAAAATACTTGATAAAACTAATACGAAAACACTTTAGGAAAAATTATCTTTTAAAAAAGATATTCAACAAAATGAATTTAAAGATTAGCTATTCTTGCATGAACAATATTGAAAAAATTATTAGCTCACATAATAGTAAAATTTTGAGAGATTTTTATGACAATTCAATACAAACGGATCGTAATGCAATCCAAATGAAAGCATCAACATGTAATTGCAGGACAGGATCAGATTGCCCAGTTGAAGGAATATGCATGGCGGAAAATGTAATTTATGAGGCAACAATTTTCTCCAAAGAGAATTTTGAGGAGAAAAGGATATACATAGGAATATCGGCGGGGAGTTGGAAACATCCACTTTATAACCATCGCCAGTCCTTCAAAGATAAATGTAAAAAGAACCAAACGGCACTGTCAAAGCATTATTGGGAGTTGTTGGATGGTGGCTTAACCCCACAAATGAAATGGAAGATAATCTCGAGAGCCAGAACTCCAATAAATTTTAGAGACAGATGCGACTTATGCTTAAAAGAAAAAAAAAATCCTCATAATAAAACATAAAGATCCGGATTTATTACTAAACAAAGATAATGAACTAATTTTTAAATGCTGACGTAAGAACAACCTAAACCTAACTAAATATATTTAGGAATAACTATATAGGAAAACTAATATTACGTGATCTTGGTTTTTTGTTTTTGGAAATGTTGCTATGCACACATAAGTGCGAACACATAACGGAATGTATATAACTATGTAATTGAACTTGAACATTGATACGTCTTTTGATATGTATATGCGTTTATATGGAAAGATAGTCATGCATGTGTTATTTTTTGTGTATTGTGGGCACATTTTTGGTGTTTCGGTGTGTCTTTGGACGAAAGTCGAAAAACTTATTTCTGTGGTCTGGTTCTAAGTCGCTCTTCAAACTAATTGTTCTTGGTTGAAGAAGAGTCCAAAATTTTGCGTGAATCTTGGTCAGCTATCTTGAGGCGGCTTCAACACTGGGCACTCATCTCTGCCGTCCGGGGCTGAATTAACTGTCTTCTGCCCGCCAGGGTCGAACGAACTGATTTCTGTCTGGTGGGGCTTCGTTTTTATTGACGCCGACCAAAACCGAGGTGGGTTTGTTGGCGTCGAGGGTTCCTCGATAATTCTAAATACATATCCACCTCTTTTATTTCTGGTTAGGGATTTTCCACTCTTTTCCATTTTTGGTAACTTTTTTCTCGCTCCCACTTTCTCACCATGCTTCTGAGGGGCGTGAACTGCCCTCCCCACTTCTTCGTAGCGGCTTCTCATACTTACACTCTGGATAGTTTTCTTCGTGCGTCACGTGACCACTCTCGGCCAATGAGGTCTTGGTCGGGTATCCTTCCTCCTCCTTCGTGCGTCATGTGATCACCACTTGGCCAATGACGTCTTAGTCGGGCGTGAACAACCCGTGGCTTTGTTTTGGAAAAGAAATATACCTTGCTTAACTAAAAAAAATTAATGATCTCTCCTCTTTCTTTTTCTTTCTTTCCTTCAAATCGCCGTTATCATGAACGGATAATGTGACAGCTCTTTGTTCAACACGTGGCGTTTGTCAAGGAGTTTATCGGTAATGAATTAGACGGCAGGATTTTCCGACATGGTCTAAGAAAGGAATTTTCTCCAACTTCTCAGCCAGTCTGGCGTCTCCAAAGCAGAAATAAAAATATTTCATTTTCCTTCGGTTCATGTGTCTGATAACAAAATTTTATTATCGCAGGGCAAAAGTCTGTTTTGTCGAGAAAAAAAAAACCCAGTGAAACTACTTGTGGGGATTTTAATTTTCCATACCCAGCTAAGGCTCTAAGCTACACCTGTGTTTTGTCAATTATCAAAATCTAACGTTTTCAAGTGGACTTTCTTTGGTGACATCTCTTGATAACACAATTCCATTCGCGCGGACAGTGGAAATCGATCAATGCTTGTTCGCAGGTGGCCTTTTAACCAATAGTTTAGATAACACCTCCCTATCCACTCAATCTCATTGTCATTGTAATGAAACTCCTTTCGACATTTGACACTTATCCAAAATAACCCTTTTCTTTTTCTTTTTCTTTTTCTTTTTCTTCTTTTTCTTTCTTTCAAATCGCCTGGATGCATGGCGCCACAATCCACTTGCAAAAAGAAAGAATTATTCTTAAAACCTAAAATACATTTCGGCCTTAAATAATCCTCAAATGGTTGATAAACCGTAAAAAGCAAATCATATATCTATAAATATATCTTTCAAATCGCCTGGATGCATGGTGCCACATATGTATATATGGGTGTATATATGTGTATGTGTGGGTATGTGGGTACATGTATATGTGTGGATGTGTATGTATGCAATTTTTTATAATTTCTATATATGCATGTGTGAGTGTGGGTGTGTATATATAGATGGGTACATGTATGTCGTTCCATAGATAGTGTATGTATGTATGTATAGATATAAGTAGTTCTGAGTTCATATATATAATATGGTAAAATATGGATATAATAAGGTAATTAATTATGGATTTTGATGTTTTTTGCATGCACGCACATGTGGGTGTATATATGTATATGTGTATTTGTGTGTATGTGTATATGTGTGTATATGTGTATATGTATATGTGTGTATATGTGTATATGTATATGTGTGTGTATATGTGTATATATGTGTATATGTATGTGTATATGTATATATATATATATGTTTCTATATATGTAAGTATATGTGTGTATATGTAAATGTGTGTGTATGTATGTGTGTGTGTATATCTACATGTGCATGTGTGTATGTATGAGTATATACATATATGTATATGTGTATGTGTGTATATATATGTGAATATATATATATATATGGATATGCATGTATATGTATGTGTGTATGTGTACGGATATGTGTGTAGATCTATATTTATTGATACATAGAATATTATAAAAGAAGGACTTACAGTCCTGTTATTAGTGTTTTATCTCATTTTCTCATTTAATATTCTCTAATTGGAAGTGTGAGTTTAAAATTCTTTATAATATGGAGGAATTTGTTTTTAATTGATAATTTAATTTAAATTGAAATATATTACCTTTTAATAATCATTATTGATGATAAAATATTCAAATTGGAAAAGTTTTTGATATTTAGGTAGATGTTAGTTAATACATGAAGTTACCTGTGTATTTCGGTACATGGGTACCTGTTCGAGTGATTGAACATGTAAAGGAACGTGTGTATATGTGATATTTGCATGGGTGTGTATACAGTATATGACAGAGCAAGATCTTTAATATTACCTTCAAATATTACCCCATATTAACTTAACTAAAATTTAAGTAAAAGAGATTACCTATCTAGAAACAGTCAAGAGTTAAATTCATGAACAAAATTCAAACGGATAGAGATGTCAATTTAATAATTAATAATAAGTTTTTTTAAGTGATTAAAAAAAGATTACTAGAAGTAAACTAATTTTTTAAAATAAAATTTTATTCTTTTAATGTACTTTCTATGAATATTTTTCTAATCGACTATTTCATAGAAAATCCCCAAAATTTAAAAAAAAAATTAAATCACGAACAAACATCAAATTAAATTATTTGTAGACAGTCTAGAGACATTGAAATTTATATCAAACATTATAATCTTTATGAACCCCCAAAATAACACTTTCAAAGTAAAGCAAAATAACAGCGTCTGTTTCTAGCCTTTTTTTTACAAAGAAAATTAGTGACATCTTCTCTCTTAACTTCCTTCCCTCTTTTCCTCTCTATGTTTTTTCTTCTCTACCCCTTCGATATCAATATATAACTTCCGTTAAGTTTACTGTTTAAATGTGTGAATATCTGCTAAATCACTCATGTCTTCTCTCTCCCCCCTCACTTCCTCACTTCATTAATTTACATATGTTTAATACGGCCCGTCAAAAATGTATAAATTTTCTTTTCATTTTTTTGTTTGGAAGTAAGGTCTGATGATCCACAGTCCTTTAAAAGGGCTGTGGTGAAATAATTTATTACATGGAAACTTAAAGTGGTCTGTTTTTATTTAAATATATATATATATATATATATATATATATATATATATATATATATATATATATATAAGTTTTTTGTGGTACAGAATTTAATAATAGATAGGAAAAGACAAAATTTATAAGACAAAATTCATGAGGCATTTTTTTTAATAAAAGAAAAGCTAAAAAAAAAACAACTGGTTTCGTCCCAGTTTATTTTTCTGGGAATAGAAAATTTATAAAAGCGTGTAAATTAAATTAACGAATGGAATGAATGGAAGAAAAAAATGAATTTCAAGAAAATAGAGTCCAATAACATTCAGACCCTTAGTAAGCATTCCCTCTATTTACAAAGGGAAGACCCACGGGATCTGATATACAAGGACTCTTTTATAAATTTTCTTTTCCCAGAAAAATAAACTTGATAAGTCCTGGGACGAAACCAGTTGTTTTTTTTTAACTTTTCTTTTACAAAAAAAAATGCGATATATATTTTGTCTTTCTCTCTCTCTCTCTCTCTCTCTATATATATATATATATATATATATATATATATATATATATATATATACAAGTATAGGATTCGTGTATACGGAATAAATTCCAATAACCAACAAATACTATTCTTATAAGAGTGCTCAATACAGAGCAGAGCAAATATAATCCTTTATTCGAAAATTATAAAATAAAACGTTATAAAATCATCAAAAAATAGATTTGTTTCAATGCATTTTCTTTTTTCTACATTCAACAAATGATCACTTGATAAGACACCAGAAATGTTTTCCAAAATGGCTATTTTTGTAGTGATTTTATAACACTTTAATGTTATACTTTTCGAATAAATGATTATATATATATATATATATATATATATATATATATATATATAGTTAGTTAGATTGGTGTGTGTTAGTGACCTTAGGTTTCACGTTATTTACGAACGTCAGACAAACTGATTAATTTTTTTCAGTTCTGGATTTATATATAGTTGCGTATATCGCTGTTTTTATGGAAGAGGGAGGAAAAGTTGTCGTCGGAACAGCACTCATACGCCCGCAAACATACATACACGCTCGTTCATTCATTGACGTACGCAGACATACATACACGTACGCTCACTCGCTGGAGCACACTCAAACATAAACATATATGGACAGTGTTGGACTCGGCATATATGCGCATCCATGTGTCGTTGCGTATATACGTACGTAACTGGTCGCTGTATTCAATGTTGGATTGTGTAGCGAATATTTTTCGTCAGTTGCGGTGTCAACGCACAGACCGACTGTTGTACGCTCCGGCCTTCTTCACGTGGTTAGAATGTCGAACTTAACCCTTTATTTCGCTAACTGGGGTAGACTGTTCTAGTTCCACGTGCCATATCTAATGGATGTCAGTTATCAATCACCTCCTGTTAATTCCCCTCTCCAAGTTCTCCACCGCCTTAACCACGTATTGAACTCATACTCTTTGGGTCCTCTCACTGGATCTAGCCAACGCCTTTATCCACTGTGCCATAGTCCGAATAATCTAAATAGTGTACATACCTCATCTCAGAAATATAGACAGATAATCAATAATGTTCTTCGTCGACGGGCGGGCGAGGGAACTAGAATATGCTGGCTGCATTCCCTGCTGAGGCGTAAGATCTCAACAAAGGGATTATATTGTGGTTAGAGGGATACTTGAAGACTAAAATATAACACGAACCAATATTAACTTTTTCACCCATCTTAACTCCTATGTTTGACGATAAACTATATACGGCGGCAAGGCCTCTGTTCGCGAGATTGGAGGTTTTGAGAATTGTGGAACCACATTTTAATTGGTGCTGTTCACATGTCCACCCTGGCCCGGGATGGTAGCACCTGTTAGGGTCTCAGTTATGAGCACAAAGTGAACCCCCCAAAAAACAAAACACTATGAAAGAATAAAAAAAATCATTTTTATAGTAAAAATACCAATTTATATAAACAATTACCAGCAATACATATTTATTGTAAAATGACCAACAATACATATTATTTGAAGATGAAGACATACAATTGCTTTCAAAATATACCATAGAATTCTATTCAAAATAATTAGATTTCCTCCTCAAATAACCCATATAGGTGTTGATATGACGCTAAACAAAGTCAACCAACCAAGCAAATCGTCCATTATAAATCGGACCCATGTATACCTTTTGACTTAAATTTTAAACCAAACCGATTTTTGCCTTTTCACCCAAGTATAAATACTGAGTATGACGTTGAACCAACACTTAATTAATGTGGTTGACAGGTACCCCCTGACCCGAGGTGGTAGCACCTGTTAAGGTCTCAGCTATGGGCAAATTGTGGATACCGAATATAAACAAAATAATATGAAAGTATAAAAATACATTTTTCTAGTAAAAATCCCTGCAATACATTTTTATAGAAACAATTACCAACAATACATATTTATAGTAAACTTACTAACAATACATATTTAGATTTCGGCATTAAATAACCCACAGAGGTGTTGATATGCCGCTAAACAAAATTAACCAACCAACCAATCAGTCACCCATTATAATATAACCCATTTATATCTCTCGACTTAAATTATACACCGAACCAAATTTTTTATCTTTTCACCCAAGTATAAAGCTGACCAATGTTTATATTTGGCTATAGTTTAAACTGGAACAATTTCTAACTAAATTTTGAGGATGACGACATATTATTCTCAGACTAATGTCCTCATCTTTGTTATTATATTATAAAAAACCCAAAAAGAAACGTTTCTACCGTTGCACTCTGGTTTGCTTCAGTTGTCTATCGATCCGGGAAACATTAACAAAATTCTTAGTTGTATTCTTATACTAGCAGCATGGCCCGGCGTTGCCCGTGCTTGATTAAAAAATCGTACGACTCATACAGCAATCGCTATCACTTCACTTAAAATATTTTTGCCCTTCCTTGCCTTTAAAGGAGTGCCCTCACATTGCGAATTTTTTCTAAGCTCTATACTAAACATTAAATCTTATACGAAAAAAGAACCAAACAAAATGAACACAAAACGATCAGCTTTAAAAAAAAAGGACTCGTAACTGGAAAAAAACCGAATGAAAAAGAATGTTAACAACAAATACTTTTTCACACCCAACCCAGTTCTGCGGAATCAGAATCAACGTTGAGTTTAAGCAAGCGAATGAGCCAATTAGAGTAAAGTGCCATGCGAATGCAACTATCAATTTTTTTTGCATGCTAGCATGCTAGTTAACATTCGTGTCAGTTAGCTGTTGGCTCTCACGCTGGTCAATAGAATCTTCCTGCCTATTCGTGGCAGCCAGCTATTGGCTCTCACTCTGGCCAGTAGAAAATGGCTGCAAACTACATGAAAACTGCCGTAGAAGCATGAAAAATCGATTATTTCCTTTATCGATGGGAGTTGGGAAATGCAATGTCGGTCTTGGCCTTCCCACTAAGTTGGAGCATGTGCATGTAAATGTTGATGCAAATCCGTCGAAAATTGCGGCCGTGCATTCGTTACTACTACGCCGATTAGTATGAAATAAGACTCAGAAACAGAACAAACAATAACTGAGAAGTACTAAAATTCAACAAATGAAATAATCCCTAGGCATGGGCAGGATAACAAGAAGAATCGACCTCCGTACATGGAAATGTTCAGTTCAAAAAACTATGAAGAATACCGGGATCGAAAACCTGCTGAAGAAGGTCGTAGGGCAAAACGGCTGAAATGTCGTGATGGTAACAAGAAATATTAGCTTTCGCTCATAAGTAATTTCCTTTTTTTGGTAACCAATTGTAATGATGAAACTAACCGATCCTTAATGATACCATAACAGGGGATGAGAAACAGAATACATACGACAATGTTCAACCCATATGACGACGGACTGACGAGGATAAATCTCCACAAAAAACGCCAAAACTGAGTTTTACAGAAGAGAAATGCGATTGATGGGAGGGTTTGGGTTTTACTTTTTAGTAATAAAATGAAATGAAAATCCATATGCACACTTATATTTCCAGCAGATGCAACCTGTCCATCATATTTGGCTCCTAGAGTCAATAGGAAAAAAAATGCTGTTCTGTTTCAAGGCCGCATACAGCAAGTATAAAACAGGAAAGAAGCTTGGTTGGTCTATTCTACCTGACCCATCAGATTCCCCATGACCTTGCACCAACCGATTATGATTCTCTTCGATCAATGTGAAATGACACACAAGACAAATAAAATTTTGGAGGTCAGTTGGTGTGTTCTATCCCAATCACCATACTCACCTAGCTTTGCACCAACTGGTTATTACCCATTTCTATCTTTTAAAATACTTTGCCGAGGAAAAACTTTCTGTGAAAATCAAATGAAAACTGCATTCAAGAGTTCACTGAAAACATTATCACGTCAAAAAACTGTAGAATTTTATTCAAAACGTATTGAAGATCTGCCGGATAAGTGACAATACATTGTAAATAATGGTGGATATATAACTGAATAAAATATAACTGTACATTATTTTTTAAAGAAGAAAATTGATAAACAAAGATGGAAATTATTTTTTAGTTGCGTTTGTATCCAACTTCTAAGCAACTGAAACTGTTAATTCTAAACAGAGTTATTAAGCTGCCAATAATATGCACTATATCTTTAATAATGTAAACAAAACTCGGGGATTTAAAGGTTTCAACATTATTTATATATGATTTGAGTCTAAATTACTAATTAGAAATTAATTAATGAGGTTACGTCACTTCCTGTAGTATTTGCCTGCAAAGCCAAAGAAAGTGCAATGTCTGCATGAATACTTCCTGAATAAGAAAAGAGGCAGAAATAATGGCAACTTGGTGCAAAGAATGCACAATTCCATTGTGCATGAAATACTTGAAAGAGTCTCAGACAGTTAAGGAATAATAAACTCAGGAACCTAACATTTGTCTGATATTCCCTTTTCCTTCGTTTTCAAAATTATATCTGATGTGGTGTCTTCCCTCAAATGAGGCTATTGTGGACTTTTCAAATTACTATAAAGTTAGTAGGAAAAGTAGGCCTCGGGGGAACTGCCATAACTTGGTCATTACTGTCGAACTCTCTGCCTTGAGAATATTTTTGGTCGAGCCTACGGACTCAGATTACCCACGTTAAACTTGGCCTCGTGCGACATATATCCCTCGTGGGGGGGGGGCTGTTAAATCTTAACAGTGATATAAACTGAACGCTGGTCAACCGACACACACTCCCAAGTCGTTTAAACACACTTCAGTTGTATTTATTGTTCAATACACTATTTATCTGCAACCTCTTGTTTTATTATTTCTTAACCATTACTTGGTCACAATAATATCATAAATAGTTTTGTAGATAATTAAAGCAAACATAAATATAAAAACTAACCAGCAATATTGGATCTTCGTGTCTGCAAAAAAAAAAAAAGTTTTTAAACGACGGGATTTCCTTTGACGTCATTATTATTTTTATTACCTGCAGTCATAAAATATAATTGTACATTATTTTTTGAAAGAATAAACTTGATAAACAAAAAAGGAAATTATTCATGACACAACCAAATAGATATCATTTTAAGCAATTAATAGGTTTCTTTGACAGACATGGATCTTCGTGTCAGCAAAAAAAATGGAGTGTGAAAAGGATAATTGTTTTTTCCTTGATACCACTATTATTTGAAATACATTCACTCCCCGGCAATGTCTGTTGTTTTAAAAAGCGTTGATTATAAAACCTAAACATATAATGAAAGTGAATTTATACATTTTTTTTGTTCTTGTGAATTTACCAACAAATATTAAACACTATTTATTTATTAGATATTTTTTATTTACAAGAAAAAATATATTTACAAAAACTAATACAATTAAAATTAATGCAATGCAATATTCACAATTTAACCAATTTATAAAGAAATAAATATAAAAATAATTTTTTATTCATAAATTTATAATATTTACTAAATTATTGAAATCTGTGGGCTAACTATAAGAAAATCCTTATTATTTAACATTTTGTTAAGTTTGAATCGATTGGCAATTAGCTGATGTTTTGCCAATCATTCCAAAAAAGAATCTAATAGATAAATATTGTTCATTAATTTTGTTATCAAAAATCAAAGAAAATGTATAAATTAACTTTCATATGTTTAGGTTTTATTACAATTCTAATCATCGTTTTTTAAAACAACAAACATTGCCGAGGAGTGAAAGTAATTCAAATTAAAGCGGTGTCAATGGAAAAACCGTTCTTTTAACACTCGTTTTGTTTTTTTTTTTTGCTTCTTGTTTTTCTTTTTGACGGCACGAAAGTTCATTATTACCGATATTTTAATCTGACATGATTTCTGTTTACTATCAATTTTAAACTTAGTAAATACAGACGCTATAGGAAATACATCTGGTTTTATTTTTTAGGGTTTATATATGACTCAAGGGAATTGAAGAATATTACACTGATTGTAAATAATATAAATGACTCGGACAATGTTTTCTTATAGATTCAAGTATAAACCAGACCAATATTTACTTATTCATTCAAGTTGAAACCCGGCCAACGTTTAACAATAGCCACAAGTATAAAGCTGCCAAATGTTTGCCTATAGGTTCAAGTAGAAAGCCAGCTAATGTATAGACTCAAATAGGAACCGGCCCAATGTTTACCTATAATCTCAAGTATAAAAAAATGTGTAGACTCAAGTATAAACCCGCCCAGTGTTTACCTAGAGCCTCAAGTGTAAATCCGGCCAAAATATAGGAACAGGTAGAAACCCACCAGATTTTGAGTAGGCTCTTAGCCTACTGCACCCCCTCAAGGAGGAAGAGGTTTTGAATTCAGAAATGTCCTTCTCTTAGACCAGCTATAGAACCCTGACTGTCCTACTATTTACCCATACATCCCACGAGGGGGAGAAGAAGAGGGCTCATACCTTCCCCAAGGGTATTAGCACGTCAATGAATGCGATGGATCGTTCTGGAATTCAAATTCGGCTCTCCGAGCCGCTATCCATTAATCCACTGTCTCAAGTATAGACTCAAGTATAAACTCGCCCAAAATTTACCTATAATCTCAAGTACAAAATTGGTCAATATGTACCTGTAAAATCAATAAAAATAGATCCTGACATAAATTAAACACACACAATATGATATTGTTGCTAAATTAATCAGACCAGATTATACAAGATCGGAGAGGTAACAGCAATCGATATATGGTTTAAGTGAACAGACTTGTACAAAAAGCCGATGTGGCCTAGTTGCTAAGACTCTGTCACGGTAAGATAGGCATACCTAAAACTTATTGTATATTTACTATTCACATTGCTTATTTAACGATCATATTCTAGATAGAGACTTTCTCATTTAGGTCGTCGTGAGGTAAATTTTTCGACAGATAGTCTTTCGCTTCTTGGTCGATGGAGAAATGATCATATTCTAGAAATATACTTTCTCATTTAGGTCGACGTGAGGTAAATCTTTTGACAAATAGTCTTTCTCTTCATGGTCGATAGAGAAATGGTCATATTCTAGAAAGAGACTTTCTCGTTTAGGTAGGCGTGAGGTAAATCTTTCGGCAAATAATCTTTCTCTTCTTGGTCGATGAAGAAATGGTCATATTCTAGAAACATGACTTTCTCATTTAGGGCGACGTGAGGTTAATCTTTCGACAAATAGACTTTCACTTCTTGGTCGATGGAGAAATAAACACATTCTAAAACATTACCTAAAGAAAATTAAATTTAAACTATTTTCTGGTTGTAATTTATGAAATACAATAATCATAAATACTTTCACAGTCTATGCAATATCAGCAAATTGCTATTTATTCACACATACAAAAATAATTTGATTTCTTATTATCCACACCAAAAAGAAATTCTAAAAGGATTTATCAATATTTCCATGTTGTAAAATACTTAACTGGACACAAATATTTTATTTCATCTTTATTTTCAGCAAGGAGTTCAATCCTTTGTCATCTGGAAGAATCATATCTTGTCAAATAGATTAAAATATATTTACATAAATTTAAATTACTACTTAACTAGACTTACACATTTAGGTCGACATAGGCATAAACGTTTTCGGCTAATAAATTTTCTTTTCTTTGTCGATAGAGAAATGGTCATATTCTGGAAATAGACATTCTCATTTAGGTCGACGTTTGCATAATCTCTTTCGAGAAATAAAGTTTTTCTTATTTGGCGAAAGACAAATGGTCATATTCTAGAAATGTACTTTTTTATTTAATTCAATGTGTACACAATCTTTTTCGACAAATAGTATTTCTTTTCTTGGTTGATGGAGAAATAATCCCATTCCCAGAATGCATTTCTGCACTGAGGTTAACGAGGGCATAATATCTTTCAAAAAATAGTTTTTCTACTTGGTAGATGGGAAAATATTCATATTCTAGAAATGGATATTCATATTTACGTTGACGGGGCATAATCTCTTTTGACAAATAGACAATCTCTTCTTAGTCAATGGAGATATAGTCATATTCTAGAAAAAGACATTCTCATTCTGGTAGACGTGGAAAATTTCGAAATATAGGTTTCACTTCTTGGTTGATGGAGAAATAATCATATTCTAGAAAAAGGCTCACCCATTTAGACCGTGATGTGTATAATCATTTTGAAAAATTGTTTTCTTGTTGTAGGTTGATGTAGAAATGGATATATTCTAGAAATGGCTATTCTCATATAGTTCAATGTGGGCATAATCTTTTTCGAGAAATAGTCTTACTCTCATGGGCGATAGAGAAATGGTCATATTCTAGAAATAGACATCCATTTAGGTCAGAGGACATAATCCTTTTTTAAAAATAGTCTTTCACTTCTTGGACTATGGAGAAAAATAATATTCTAGAAATTTCCATTCATGTCGATCTGAACATAAACATTTTCGACAAATTTTCTCCTTTTGGTCGATGATCATATTCTACAAATAGATATTTTAATTTAATTTGGACATAAACTTTAACAAGAAATAGTTTCTCTTCTACGTCTATGGAGAAATAGTTAAATAGTTAGAAAAACACTTGTTCATTTAGGTTGACGTCGGCATGAACTTTTTCGATAAATGGTTGTTTTCATCTTGGTTGATAGAGGAATAGTCATATTCTAGAAATACACTTTCGGCGCGGGTATGAACACTTGGTCGGCGAAGAAATATATATATTCTAGAAATTAATGTCACCGTCGGCTTTATGCTCTTCTACAAATTGTCTTTCTCCACTTAGTCGATGAAGATATGGAGATATTCTAGAAATGGATTTATTCATTTAGGCCGACGTTGGGATAAACATTTTCAAGAAAAGGGTGTTTCTCTTCTTGTTGAATGGAAAAAAATTCTAGAATAGAATTTCACATTTAGGTCGACGTGATTTCTTTGGTTAATAGAGTTGCAATTCTTCCACAATGGAGAAATGGAAAAATCCTAGAAATGGTTGGAGTGGGAATATTTTTCAACACGTAAACATTCTCTACTTAGTCGAGGGAGAAATAGTCATATTCTAGAAATAAGCATTCTCATTTAGGTTGACGTCGTCATAATATTCTTTGACAAATAGACTTTCTCTTCTTGGTCGATAGAGAAATAGTCATATTCTAGAAATAATTATTCTCATTTAGGTCGACGTCGTCATAAAATATTTTGTAATATAGACTTTATCTTTTTGGTGAGGGAGAAATAGTCATATTCTAAGAATAAGCATTCTCATCTAGGTTGACGTCGTCATAATGTTCTCTGTCATATAGACTTTCTCTGCTTGGTCGATGGAGAAATAGTCATATACTAGAAATAAGCATTCACATTTAGGTCGATGTCGTCATAATGTTCTTTGACAAATAGATTTTCCTTTCATGGTCAATGTAGAAATAGTCGTATTCTACAAATATTCATTCTCATTTATGTGAATGTCGTCATAATGTTCTTTGTCATATAGACTTTCTCTTTTTGATCGATGGAGAAATATTCATATTCTAAAAATAAGATTCTCATTTAGTTGACGTCGTCATAATGATTTTTGTCATAAAGACTTTCTCTACTTAGTCGATGGAGAAATTTTCATATTCAAAAAATAAGGATTCACATTAGGTCGATGTCGTCATAATATTCTTTTTCATATGGGGTTTTTCTTTTTGGTCAATGGAAAAATAGTCATATTCTAGAAATAATCATTCTCATTTAGGTCGACGTCGTCATAATGTTCTATGAAAAATACCATTTCTCTCCTTGGTCGATGGGGAAATAGTCATATTCTAAAAATAAGCACTCACATTTAGGTTGACGTCGTCATAATATTCTTTGGCAAATAGACATTCTCTTCTTGGTCGATGGAGAAATAGACATATTCTAAAAATGAGTATTCTCAGTTAGGTTGACGTCGTCATAATGTTCTTTGACAAGTAGACTTTCTCTTCTTGGTCGATGGAGAAATAGACAGATTCTAGAAATATTCATTCTCATTTAGGTCGACGTTGTCATAATATTCTTTGACAAATAGACTCTCTTCTTGGTTGAAGGAGAAATAATCATATTCTAAAAATGAGTATTCTCATCTAGGTTGACGTCGTCATAATATTCTTTGTCATATAGACTTTCTCTTTTTGGTCAATGGAGAAATAGTCATATTCTAGAAATAATCATCCTCATTTAGATCGACGCCGTCATAATGTCTTTGACAAATAGCATTTCTCTTCTTGGTCGATTGATAAATATTCATATTCTAAAAATAAGCATTCACATTTAGGTTGACGTCGTCATAATATTCTTTGTCATATAGAATTTCTTTTTTTCATCGACGTAGAAATAGTCATATTCTAGAAATAAACATTCACATTTAGGTCGACGTCGCCATAATGTCCTTTGACAAATAGACTTTCTTTTCTTCGTTGATGGAGATATGGTTGTATTGTACAAATGGACTTATTCATTTAGGTTTACCTGGACATAAACGTTTTCAAGAAATAAACTTTCTCTTTTTGTTCGATGTAGAAATGGTCATATTCTAGAAATGGACTTTATCATTTTGATCGACGTTGGTATATTTTTCGGCAAATAGTCTTTCTGTTCTTGGTTGATGGAGAAATATTCATATTCTAGAAATTGCCATTCCCATTTATGACGGCGTGAACATAAACCTTTTCGGCAAATAGTTTTTCTCCTCTTGGCCGATAATGAAATAGTCATTTTCTACAAGTGGAATTCTCATTTAGGGCGAGGTGGGAATAATCTTTTTTCGGCAAAGAGTTTGTCTCTTCTTGATTGATGAAGAAATAGTCCTTTTCTATATACAGACTTTCTCGTTTTGTTCTATGACGGCATAATATTTTTGTCGAGAAATTGTCGTTCACTTCTTGGTCGATGGATAAATGGTCATATTCTAGAAATAGACTTCCCTATTCTTTTTTTGACAAATTGTATTTCTCTTCTTGGATGATGGAATAATAGTCATATTCCTGAAACTATGTTTTCCCTTTAGATCGCCTTTTCATAATCATTTTGACAAATATCCATGTTTAATGGAGAAATAGTTATATTCTAAAAAGAGTCTTTTTCGTTTAGGTGGACGTGGGTATCATCCTTTTGGGTGAATAATATTTCGGTTCTTGGTCCATGAAGAACTATTCATATTCTCGAAATAGACTTTCTCGTTTAAGCGACCGTGAGTATAAACTTATCGTAAATTAAGTTTCTTTTCTTGATGGAGTTATTTTCTTCAGAGTCCACTCCCTTTTTGTATGTTTTACATAATCTTTTTTTCTTGGTCTACGGAGAAGTAGTTGTTTACATCAGTTCCCTCCCTTTGTTGTATAATAAAGATATTATGTATACTCCATATAACGTTTTTCTTCTTGGTCAGTGGAGAAATAGTCATTTTCATCAGAGTTCCCTCCCCTTGTTGCATGACATATATATTATGTATACTCGACACAATCTATTTCATCTTTTTAGGCGGGGAAATAGACATTTTCATCATGGTTCCTAACCCTTGTTGCATAACATATATATTATGTATACTCGACACAATCTTCTTCCTGGTCGATGGAGAAATAGACATTTTCATCAGAGTTCTCTCTCCTTGTTGCATGATAGAGATATTGTGTATATTCTACATAATGTTTTTCTTCCTGGGAGGGGGGCAAAAAGTCGTTTTCATCAGAGTTTCTTCCCTTGTTGCATGACATATATATATATATATATATATATATATATATATATATATATATATATATATATATATCCTTACTCTGTCCTAGACATTGAGTTCTACCTGGATCCTTCCTCTTGGAAAATTTTTTTCTGAAAAGATACATGTATGGGAATTTTTAGATATATTTTTCATATGTATGTATATTTTCCACTAATATTATCTATCTATATATATATATATATATATTATGTATACTCTACATAATCTTTTTCTTTTTGGACGGTAGAAAAATAGTCATTTTCATCAGAGTTGCCTCCCCTTGTTGCATGATATAGATCTATGTATACTCTACGTAATCTATTTCTTTCTGATCGGTGGAGATATAGTCGTTT
Source organism: Acanthosepion pharaonis (assembly GCA_903632075.3). Lineage (NCBI taxonomy): Eukaryota > Metazoa > Mollusca > Cephalopoda > Sepiida > Sepiidae > Acanthosepion > Acanthosepion pharaonis. The sequence goes on along the minus strand of CAHIKZ030000856.1, from coordinate 634,447 downwards.
TCATCAGAAGATCTCTCCGCATGTTGCATGATATAGATATTATGTATACTCTATACAATCTTTTTCTTTGGTCGGTGAAGAAATGTTCGTTTTCTTCAGAGTTCCCTCCCCTTTTGGCATGATATATATATTTTGTATACTCTACATAATCTTTTCTTCCTGATCGGTGAAGAAATAGACATTTACACCAGAGTTCACTCCCCTTGTTGCATGACATAGATATTATATATACTCTACATAATCTTTTTCTTCCTGGTCGGTGGAGAAATTGTCATTTTCATCAGACTCCCCCCCCCTTGTTGCATGACATTAAAATTATATCATATTCTACATAGAGTTTCTCTTATTGGTCGATTTATTACTAGTCATTTAAAAAAAAAATGTCTGACACTTTTTGGTCGAAGTAGACGCAGTCGTTGTCGACAAAGAGGTTTTCTTTTTCTCTGATATAAAAATATCAATTTTGTTAAAACATTCTTTCTCCATTTCGTCAACCTAGGTATAGGTTATTCCGATGAATATCTTTTCGTTTTTTATAGGCAGGATCTTTTTTCGAAAAAAATATCTTCCGCTTCTTCGTCGACGGCAAAATCATATTTTTCGATACATTATCTTTCAACTGTCTCTGTAAATTTTCAAATAATCACTCTGGAAATGAAGCCGTTCCCTTTTTGTTGTACGCAGAATATAATAATCTTTATTACATATCTTCAGACTTAGAAATTATCGTTATGGACACGTCGTTTTGCTCTGAATGTGCAAGTGGTGTAATGGTTAACGGGGCGGTAAATCTGCCACATGAGTTCGCATTCTGGTTGAGTTAGTCACATTCACTTTCGCACAAATATACTTGGGGTAGATATAAATCGATTTCTTTTCGCTGTACGGATTAAATAGAGGCGCAGACTGGGCCTGTCTTTCTTAAAAACGACGAGAAGAACATTTCTGAGTTCAAATCCGTATATGACACATAAGTGAAATGTAAATAAGGTTGCAGCTTAAACCACCGGCTGGTTGTGTAGATGTTAAAGAAAAACAGATGGGCATACTCGGAAAGAAGAGACCATTTTCATTATTTACATTATTCGGACTATTGTCCTCATCTTTGTCGCCATATTTATTACAACGTTTCGGCCGTTGTAAGCTCCGGCAGGTGGTTGGAATGTCGAACTGAACCTATTATTTCGCTCATTGGGGTAGACTGTTCTAGTTCTACGTGCCATGTTTAATGGATGTCAATTATCAGTTATCTCCTGTTAATTTCCCTTTGAAAGTTCTCCACTGCTCTGAGGACACATGGCGCAGTGGATAAAGACGTTAGTTAGATCCAGTGACAGGACCAAAAGAGTGTAAGTTCAATACCCGGCTAAAGCAATGAAGAACTTTGGAATTATGGTTGATGAAAATAAGGTAAAAATTAGGTTCAAGTATAGAGCCCTGAGTGACTTCTGCATTCGTTAGAAATAATTATATTGGGAAAATCCTTGATGACACTAAGGAACATACTAGGTCGACGGATAGAGCCCCGTGTTACATATTCATTCGTTAGCAATAATGACATTGGGAAATTTTTTGATGATCATCAGGAACAAAGTAAATCCAAGGATTGATCCATGTGTGACCATTCCATGCATTGGAAATAATGACATCGGTAAGTTCCTTGAGGATGATAAGGAAAAATATGTTCAATGAAAGAGCCGTGATTGACTTCGGCAAACGATAAAAATAATGACATTGGTAACTTCCTTGAAGATATTCAGCAAGCTGGGTTGATCCTCGAGTGACTTCTGCATCCGTTTGAAGTTTTGACATTGGAAAGTTCCTTGGTGAAGATAAGGAACACACTAGATTCATGGATAGAGCCCTCGGTGTCTTCTGCATTCGAAATAATGATATTGGGAAGTTCCTTGCTTAAGATAAGGAACAAACTCTGGCATGGATAGAGCTCTGAGTGACTTCTGCATTAGTTGGAAATAATAATATTGGGTAGGTCCTTGATGAAGATAAGGAACCACCTAGGTCCGAGGATGCAACCCTGAGTGACCTCTGCTTTCGTTGGAAACAATGACATTGCGAAATTCCTTGATGAAGATAAGAAACAAACTGGGTCGAAGGATAGAGCCCTGTGTGACTTCTGAATTCGTTGTAAATAATGACATTGGGAAGTTTCTTGATGAATATAAGAACATGCTAGTTCCAAGGATAGAGACCACAGTGATTTCTTCATTAGTTGGCAATAATGACATTGGGAAGTTCATTGATGAAAATCAGGAAAAACTAGGTCCACGGATTGATCCCAGAATGACCTTTCCATTCGTTGGAAATAATGGCAATGGAATGTTCTTGATGATGTTAAGGAACAAACTAGGTTCAAGGATAGAGCCGTAATTGACGTCTGCATTCTTTGGATATAATGACATTGGGAAGTTCCTTGTTGAAGATTAGTATCAAAATATCCACGGAGAGTCCTCAGGGACTTCTGCATTCATTGAAAATGATGACATTGGAAAGTTACTTGTTGAATATAAAGAACAATCTAGGTCCAAGGATAGATCCGTGAGTGACCTTTGCATTCTTTGAAAATAATGACATTGGGAAGTTCGTTGTTGTATATAAGGAAGAAAGTATGTCCAAGGATATAGCCCTGACAGACTTCTGCAATCTACAGAAATAATGACATTGGGAAGTCCCTTGATTGTGATAAGGAACAAAATATGTCTAAGGATAGAGCTCTGAGTGACATCTACATTAGTTGGAAATAATGACATTGGGAAGTTTCTTGATGAAGATAAGGAACAAATTAGATCCCAGGATAAATCCCTGAGTGACGTCTGTATTTGTTGGGAATAATGGTATCGAGAAGTTCCTTTATGAAGATAAGGAACAAACTCGTTCCTAGGATAGAGTCCTGAGCGACCCCTGCCTTCTTTGTAAATAATGACATTGGGAAGTTCCTTGATGAAGTTAAGGAACAAACTGAAAGCAAGTAGAAAGCCCTGAGTGAACTCTGCATTCTTTGGAAAAAATGATATTGGAAAGTTCCTTGCTTAAGATAAGGAACATACTAGGTTCAAGGATAGAGCCCCACAGTGACTTCTGCATTCGATAGAAATACTTACATTGGGAAATTCCTTGTTGAAGATAAAGAAAAAACAAGATCTAAGGATAGAGCTCTGGGTGACATCTACATTCGTTGGAAATAATGATATTGGGAAATTCTTTGATGAAGATAAGGAACATACTATGTCCCAGGATAGATCCCTGAATGTTCTCTGCATTCGTTGGAAATAATGACTTTGGGAAGGTCCTTGATGAAAATAAATAACAAACTAGGTCCCAGCATAGATCCCAGAGTGACCTCTGCATTCGTCGAAATTTATGACCTTGGAAGGTACTTGCTGAATATAAGAATCAAACTAGGACCAAAAAATAGAGCAATATGTGACCTCTTTATTCTTTGGAATTACTGACTTCTGGATCGCCGTCGTCTATGAAGAAAAGGAACAATCACGTTGCACGTAAAGAGCCGTGAGGAATCTCTGCATTCGTTTTTTTTTTTTTTTTTTTTGCCTGCAGATTTTGTCAGTGGCATCCGAATTCTGTTGATGCGGAGTCCGTAGATACGATGTTAGTCTCTATATACAAAATATCTCTAACGTGTAGAATTTCGTTCAAATTTCCGACATTCATCCATTAATTTATCGTGGTTGATATGCCGCTAAACAAAATATACCGACTAACGTTTCTTAACTTCGGTGATCGTCCGGGAAACTGCGTTTCAACGTGATGTTCACCTAAACAGGTTACATTGCGGAGAGGACGTGTTAAGGGAACACAAAATAGACGTGTAGCCGTGCGATGTGTTTTTCCTGCCAAATTTCTTTTGTCTCTACAGCCAGACGATAAGATTATATGAAGAGCCAGTATTATTTATTATAATCTTAACAGCATCCGCTACTCCGAGGACATTGTGCTAATCGCAGAATGACAACTTAAATGACTATAAGTAATGGTAAATATCTGGGAAGTGATTTAACAGAGATTGCGAAATATGACACCTAATCCGAAGGTACATTGATGTAACAAACGCTGCCTTCCAGAAGCTAAACAAAGTACTGGGTAACAGGAAAAATCTTGTTAAGTAATATCAATCACAGACTGAGAAAATTGGAACGAAAGAAAAATGTTTCTCCTGAACGATGCTGAGAATTCCAGGGATGGAACTCATAAGCAACTAAGGAAAATGGAAACAGAAAAAAAAAAAAAACGGCTCCGGGACGAATGGATGTCACTGTAGGATATTTCACCGAACGGACATTTTCACCGATAACTTGCAAATGAGATTACTATTTCAAATGTTTACTTGCTTCTCGTTCGATTTCTGTTTTTAGTCGCCCTCCCCAACTTTCTTTGCCTTCATAACGCCAATATGTTACATTTTCTTCTTGATTCTCAACGATATAGGCGTAACCATCAAATAAATGTTTTCTTCCTCCTCTTGCTGCTGGTATGAATTTCATGGTCATAAAAGAAACAAATAAATTATTCAACTTAGGCAACACCCCTACTTAAAAAAAGTTTTAACAATTACATTGTAACCCGGATATAAGAGAGCCGGATATAAGAGAAACCCGGATATAAGAGAGATTTTCTCTGGTCCTAAATTAGAGCCTGTGTTAATGTATATAAAATAGACCAAACACGGATATAAGAGAAATCCGGATATAAGAGACTTCTTCTCCGGTCCCGACAACTCTCTTATATCCGGGTTACACTGTATTTACAAAAATAACTTTAAATTATCATAGATGATAATATACCCATGACAAAACTCTCCGTTGGGTGAAATGTCAGTTCGGCCAAATATCTGTCGGCACAATGTTTTTCGATGATATCTTTGTCGGCCATCTGTCCGGCCACGGAAAACAAAAACATCAGAGAGAGACCGCTGAAAACTCTTGGCCATATAATGAAGAATTCGAGCACGAAACATTTGACATTCATGGCATAGCGAAATCAAAAATTACAGGGTAAGACCATAGGTCACAGTGGGCTTGCAAGAAGAGATGACCAAACGGGAAATCGAGGGTTGGCAAGGAGACAAACGTTACTAAGAGAGGGTGTAAAATGTGACACTAAATCTGAGCGCGAAATATGCCTTTCAAAATCTAAGCAAGGTATTAAGAAAATTTCGTTAGAAACAAAGAAAAGCGCTAAACTGTTATATAATATTAATTCTCTAATATTGCAGTGAATGCTGGACAATCACCTCCAAGATGAAGAGAAATCTTGAAGCAATAGAAAATTGGCACTACAGAAGGATGCTGAGAATATAAAGGACGTAGCGCGTAAGCAACGAAGAAGTATTCTGAAAAATGGAAACAAAAAGATCATTTGTACTCAGAAACAGAAAGAGACAGCTGAAATTCCTTTAAAGCACACTGAGGAAAGAGGGCTTAGAGAATATGACATCCTCAGGACGTATCGAAGATAAAAGAGACATGGGCACGGCATGTCCTTGGAAATCGCAATCAGGTACCTTACTATCCTCAGAACAAGACTAAGTACAAAAAATAACCTGTAAGATGCTTCTAAAATCTACGTAAAACAAAGTTTTCCCGTAAAACAATCGCTCCAGATATTTTAGTCGTTGTTGAAGTTTTGAAGTTGTTGACCACAAATATAATAAACCTACCCGCATTTTATTGTCGATTATTTATGACATTTTTACTCGACTTATACACGAGTGTATGAGGCAGCAGAATGGCCTGCACTAAAAGAGGAAATGTTTAGTTCAGTATGAAACATTTTATTGTTTTACGGTGTGTGGGGGGGATTTGTTGTTTAAGAAGAAGACTGCAAAAGGTAATTAGTCGCCACAGGTAGGCCGGTGTACAAGTTCGTAAGATAAGCAAGCAGGTGTCGCACTGGTCTGCATTCCGAAAAGAGAAAAAATCGATGGGGAATGAGAGAAGAAGCCAGTTGCAAAAACGGACGAATACAATATTATGAATGAACGGATTCGTGCCTGCAGAAAACTGTAATATGCGTGCATCCGTAAATAAGGTCAGTGCAAAACTTTCTTTTTCATTGAGATTCAATCACATCTCTCACACTCTCTCTATTTCTCTCGTTCTCATCTAACCTCTCTCTCTCGCTCTCTCTTTCTCTCTGCATCTCTCTCTATCTATCTATCTATCTATCTATCTATCTATCTATCTATCTATCTATCTGTGTGTATATATATATATATATATATATATATATATATACACACAAAACTTTCTTTTATTGAGATTCACACTCTCGTTCTCATCTACGCTCTCTCTCTCTCTCTTTCTCTCTCCATCTCTCTCTATCTATCTATCTGTCTATATATATACATATATATATATACACACAAAACTTTTTTTCATTGAGATTAATCTCATCTCTCACACTCTCTCTATTTCTTTCGTTCTCATCTATCCCCTCTCTCTCTCAGTCTCTCATTCTCTCTGCATCTATCTATCTATCTATCTATCTATCTATCTATCCATCTATCTATCTATCTATCTATCTATCTATCTATATATATATATATATATATATAAACTTTCTTTTTCATTGAGATTCAATTACATATCTCACACTCTCTCTATTACTCTCGTTCTCATCTATGCTCTCTCTCGCTCTCTCATTCTCTCTCCATCTCTATCTCTCCCCCCCTCTCTCTCTATATATATATATATATATATATATATATATATATAATTATATATATATAAACACCCGTACACACGTACACAAGGGACGCTGCGAAATTGTTGCTTCCTATTTATTTCTTCGAAAACTACAACAGACAGAGGGAGTCCAATAACAGTGCTGGATAGTGCTTGTTTTCAGCAACAAAACAGTATTTTTTTCCACATCGTCACCACCATTAGCCAGGCACTTTCGACAGAGACAAACAACTCTGTATACAGGTCTCGTAAATAACAGCACCAGCGGAGGCGACCCAGTTTTTGACAGCAACGATGACGGCGTTGTTTTCACTAAAATTCCATCCTTCATCGGCCTGAGACTACCATAAATCCGGTAGAACTTCTACGCGCTGTTTTTATTACACTTGATCATGGCCCTCCACAATTTCCTACCCCTAGTGGCTCTTCGTTTGTCCATTTGCCAAGCCTCCGTTCCGCCATCGAAACTGGTCAAATAGGAGACCCACTGGTTTCCCTTGACCCTCTTCCTCTCGATGTACCCTGTGAGTTTGAAATTCTCCAAGCCGTCTTTCTTGCCTGAATATAAAGAGGCTAACACTCCCATTTTTAGGTTTTAGTTTTTCGTGCAGGGATAGAGAAAATCTTTTTTGGGTGGCCAAATATCTTTTTCGACAAATTGATAGTTTGGTTTCTTTGTGGGTTTTTTTGTTTGTTTAACGGGTATATCAACTCCTCACGAGTCATTTAATGCTGAACATTTATTTTCTTATGAGCTTTGGTCATTCTTTGTCCAAATGTCTTTTTATATTTTTATGCTTTTACCCAGCTTTGGTTTGTTTTACAGTATAACAGCCCAAATCGACCCCCTGTGTCCTAGAAATTTCAACAGTCTCTTTCTCATTCGGAGTTTAAGAGTCCATTTTGTTTTCATCTTCTTTAAGTCTTCATCGATGCTTATGAGCTCCGTTCATTGCTTATTTCTTCGAAGATTTCCTATTTTCTATTACCTTCTTTAGCTTTTGGAATTGCTAATCGAGCAACGGAAGAAAACCATTCCTCGCGAAACGAATCAGACCTTTTTCTATCGCAGAAACCGACCCTATAGTCGAAGAGCGCCGTTACCCATTGATCAACGGGAGAGAGTCATGATACCCCAAGGCTACAATATCTACTTAACAGATGCATATATTTTTGAATCTATTTGCCCAAAACTTAAACAAAGTAATTTTAAAATGAATTATTTTAACTCACTACTGTTTCTTGTTTATCCGAGATCTTTAGTGAATGGACTTCTCGCTCTAAGCCGGTTGACAGTGATTTCATTGTTAAAGAAATGAATAGACATGGCTGCCAAATCAAACATATGTACCCACTAAAATGACTTTTACTGAATAAAACCATTATTTACACATATGATTTTATTGTAGGTTTCGCTGGTGATGCGTTGACCTTGCCTTTTTTTATGTGTAATTTTATTAGGGGTTTAAAAAAACTATCATCAGTCAAAACGAAAATATATAAATTACAAACAAATTATATACAAGAAACAGCACAATAAGCTTTTTTGGTTTGGTTTGATTTGTTTTACAGCATATCAACCTCAACGGGTTATTTAATACCGACAAGATTTTTAGGATAGGCTCGTATGAATAGAATATGTATTTTTTGTAAGAAATCAGTTTGGTTTGATTTTTTTTTTAAGTATTTCACCACTAGCAAGGCTGGAAGCCACGAGCACGCAAGGGGTTATAGAGGATTTGGAGCGAGAGTAGATAGGAATGATAGAGGAAAGGATGAGGAGAAGGATAGTGGATAGATCAAGGCAACTGGAGATGTCGATTTTCATTACATTTGAAAAGTTGGAGATTATAGCTCTCAGGGAAACAGGAATAGGGAAGGGAGTTCCACAGGCGAGAGGTACGAGATATGAAGCTATTGGAGTAGAAGAGACGACTACATTTAACAGTTTCAACAGTGAAGGGTTGAGAACTGGATGCGAGCCTCGTAGGGCGTTTGAACTCATGAAATCTGGGAACCAGCGAATGCAGCTCATCGGAGCAATTGCCATGAAAGTATTTGTAAAAAAGACAGAGAGAAGCGACGATGCCAGATCAGGGCCAATTATATTGCATAACCATCTCTGGATCTTATCAAGAACCCCAAGGCAAACCGTAGGGGCTCCAGACCATATATGGCAGTAATACTCCATGCAAGGGCGAATGATTGATTTATATTTTTGAAGGGTCGATTCCGGGGAGAAAAATTTCCTGCCGCGGCAAAAGGAGCCAATTTTGTTTTCCGACATATCAACCTCAATGAGTTATTTAATGCCGACAAGATTTTTAGGATACGTTTGTATGAATAGAATATGTATTTTGTTTTACGGCATATCAACCTCAATGGGTTAATTAATGCCTACAAGATTTTTATTGCTGGTAATATTTTTTTTCAAATGTATTGTTGGTAAATTTTTTTCTTCAAAAATCTATTTGCTAATAATTTTTCTTCAAAAAATGTATCGCTTGTAATTTTTTTTTTCAAAAACATAGAGGTGGTAATAATTTTTTTCTTCAAAAACTTATTGCTGGCAATAACTTTTTTTTTGCAAAGCACTTCTGGTATTAAAACCCATTTTTACACTTTCACAATGTCCTGACCCCAATTTGGGGGTTAACCCTCTGCCCATAGCTGCGACCCCAACAGGTGCCATCACCACGGGCCGGAGTGGACCTGGGAACACCAGCAATCAAGAGGGGGTTCAACGCTCCTCAAAACATCCCGATTAGAGGCCTTGCTGTTGAACACAGTTTCTCGTCTTACCCAGGACGCGGGTGTAGTTTACCCAAGACGGAGCACAATAAGCATAGGAAAAAAAAAAGCTATAAAATGCTTTACTTTACATTTAAGAGAAATTATGGTATATTCAAAAGTACATATACGTATACAGAGATGAAACTTTTGTGTTTTTCTGTTCTGTTTAATCGGAGAACCGACTGGGACGTCTGAGTCCTTTAGCCAACGAAGAAGAAAAAGAAAATTTTATTTTTGTTTCAATTGGCGACAAAACGTCTGTTTCGGAGCATAATGGGAGTATTCTGAGTTTACTTAACTCGTTTTTATAATCTATTTCTTTTTTTTTTACTTTCATTATTGTTAATTATCATTTTTATTCATATTTGTATTACTTTTAATTTTTTTTTTTATAATTAAATTTTTTTTTGTGTTTAATACTCCTACATAGTTGCGTACTAAGGGTCAGAAGTTATTTAGTGATTTATTTCTTGCTATCATTACAGTTTATTCACGGAAATCCTCCTTTACGTCCAGCCTATACAGGTAATTCTTATTAGCAGAGAGTAACACTTCCATTTTAGGTTTCGATTTTCGTTTCATTTTAAAGGAAGAACAAAGAAAATCTTTTTGAAGCGCCAAATATGTTCTTCGACAAATTAACAATTTGGTTTCTTTGTGTTTTTTTTTTATTTGTTTCTTTAACGGCATATCAACTTCCCATGGGTCATTTAATGCCGGAAGTATAATTTCTTATGAGCTTTGTTTTTTTTGTTTTTTTTTTTTACAAAAATATATTGCTAATAATTTTTTCCAAATTTCTTTTCATATTTTTATGCTTTTACCCCGGTTTGATTTGTTTTACGGCATATCAACCCAATCGAGCCCAGCAAACAACAGCAATTAAGAGGTGGTTCCACGCTCATCAAAAACTCCCGTTCAGAGGTCTTGCTACCGGATGTAGTTTATCGTCATACACAGGACGAAGAGGTTAATGGTTGGCGACAGGCTTGAAAACATTCTTAAATATTGAACAAACATGAAACTCTCTTTTTAGAACTGAGATTTAATTGCAACAAAAATTCCAATATCCCTTGATGAAATTTCTAAAATGAACATTCTCGTATCAGTTGGTCACTAGAAATAAATGAAGATATTGTATATAGAAAAACAATACAACTTTATAATTGTTACCTAATTACCACACGTTATTATTGTTACCTAATTACCACACGTTATTATTGTTACCTAATTACCACACGTTATTATTGTTACCTAATAATAAATAAATAATAATAAAGTGTTTCTCTCTATATTCCTGAGATGAGGTATAATGTACATTATTTACATTATTCGGACTATTGTCCTCATCTTTGTCGCCATATTTATCACAACGCTTCGGCCATTGTACGCTCCGGCCTTCTTCAAGTGATTGGAATGTCGAACTGAACCCTTTATTTCGCTCACTGGGGTAGACTGTTGTGGTTCCACGTGCCATGTTTAATGGATGTCAGTTATCAGTTATCTCCTGTTAATTCCCCTCTGAATGTTCTCCACTGCCTTAACCGGGTATTGAACTCACACTCTTTTGGGTCGTGTCACCGGATCTAACACGGAGTGGCAGAAACTGTTAGCGTCCCAGCTATGGACAAATAGTTAACCCACAAACCAGTCCGCGTCCTGGGTAAGATGATAAACTACATCCAACAGCAAGGCCTCTGATCGAGAGGTTTTGAGGAGCGTGGAACTACCTCTTAATTGCTGGTGTTCCCAGATCAACCTTACCCGAGGTGGTAACACCTGTAAGGATTCCAGCTATGGCCAAATAGTTAGCCCGCAAACTAGTACGCATTCTGGGTAAGACGATAAACTACATCCGACAGCAAGGCTTCTGATCAGGAGGTTTTGACGAGCGTAGAACCACCTCTTAATTGCTGGTATTCCCAGATTCACCCTGGCACGGGGTCGTAGCACTTGTTAGGGTCCCAGCTATGGGCAAATAGTTAAACACTAAACTGTGGTCAAAACGTGTAAAAATATGTTTTTTATACCAGCAAAACATTTTTTGTAAAAAACTATTACCAGCAATAAATTTTTAAGAAAAATTATTACCAGCTATACATTTTTGAAAAAATATTAACAAAAATACTTTTTGAGAAAAATATTACCAGCAATAAAAATCTTGTCGGGATTAAATAACCCATTGAGGTGTTGATATGCCGTAAAACAAACTAAACCAAACCAAATCCACACACACACACACTAAAAAAAAAAAATCTTTGAAATGCTTTCGCGGGTCGAACTCGAAACTATATCCGACCCGCGCGGGGTAGTTTGCCTCCCACTGTTTTAAAAAAATGATCAATCGAAAAAGTCAACAGCTAATCAGTCCCTCCACAAAAATAAATAAATAAAAAAATAAAAAAAAACCTCAAGTAAAATGATTGTTTTCAATCCCGTCAAACTTAGACGGAAATTACCAGACACAGAATACAGTTTATAATTTTCCCAGTTTTTATAATAGTTTCCGAATATCACAACTTCTAATTTTAACTCCTTTACTGATATACATGGATAGTGAAGCGGTTAGCGACTCCAAATGTAAATCGGCAAGCCGTGTTCAAATTCTGACCGACTTCGTTGCGTTCGCTTTTACATAAATACTCTTAGGAAATACATATCTTTCTCGGGCTATGAGTGAAATAGTAAAGTTGACTGGCCTATCTTGCTTTCAGGTGGCAAGAAGAAAGAAAAATTATGAAATGGACAAAGTCCGACAATTATTTTAAGACATTTTTTATGTTTATACATTCTTTTTATAGATACAAATATTTAAGTAAATGTTCTGTTTATAATAAACAGTATTAAACATTTACCGACCTGAATGTCCGAGAAATTTTCATAGAAAATATTCGTCCTCAGATAGGATACGAACCTGTATCCTATATAGAACCGTCATATAGCCTGATGTGCTTTTACCTTAGAGGAGCGTTCAGTTAGCAAGTTTAAAGACAGTAAAATCGACCTTGCTAACCAGTGGCCGAAACAGTTAAGGCACGTCAGGCTATATGACGGTTCCGTATAGGATACAGGTGGCCAAAAGGTTTTGATAAAAATTACAAAGATGAGACAAATAGTCCGAAGATAAAAAGTGGAAAGAATTTACTGAAATGTATTTACGATTTCAATATTTGAAATTTTAAATAATTCGTTCATTACTCTTAAAAAAAATTATTCTAATTGTTTGATTTCATATTTGATATTTATTCCGTTTTGGCTTCTATACCTCTGAGATGAGGTATTATGATTACTTGGATTATTTACATTTATCGGACTGTTGTCCTCATCTTCATTGACATATTCACAACGTTTCGGCCTCTATACCTCTGAGATGAGGTATTATGATTACTTGGATTATTTACATTTATCGGACTGTTGTCCTCATCTTCATTGACATATTCACAACGTTTGAGGTATTATGATTACTTGGATTATTTACATTTATCGGACTGTTGTCCTCTCTTCATTGACATATTCCTTTCGGCCTGAGATGAGGTATTATGATTACTTGGATTATTTACATTTATCGGACTGTTGTCCTCATCTTCATTGACATATTCACAACGTTTCGGCCTCTATACCTCTGAGATGAGGTATTATGATTACTTGGATTATTTACATTTATCGGACTGTTGTCCTCATCTTCATTGACATATTCACAACGTTTCGGCCTCTATACCTCTGAGATGAGGTATTATGATTACTTGGATTATTTACATTTATCGGACTGTTATCCTCATCTTTACTGTCATATTCACAACGTTTCGGCCGTTGTACGCGCCGGCTTACTTCAAGAGATTGGAAATTCGAATCGAACCCTTTATTTTGTCCACCGGGGTGAAGTGTTCTAGTTCCACGTGCCATGCCCCTTCTCAGCTATTTCCTTTTAACTCAAATGCTGTGGCCTGATATTGAACTGACAGCTTTTGGGTCTAGCAACTGGATCTAAACAACGTCTTTATCCACTGGTCCCTATGTCCCTGAGGACTTTTATGTTTTATCTGTGAATTACCATGGGTCGTCGGGAAATATATCGTAATGGTTTCCCGTTGCCTCCTCCAAAGTTTGTATTTCAGTTTCCTCTTCCGGTGGCTATTATATAGCTGTAGAAAGACGAGACCGATTTATGTCTTTCCTGATGTTAATAGTATGAAAGTGAGAGCCACATATTGGGCCAAAATTTAAAACCGGATCATAGGTTCTGCTTTTCACTTGCATATTTAATCACTGGAGAGAATAAAAGAGTTTTGGTATTTTTAATAAATAATTTCTGAGATATCACAAAAGACATAACGGAATTGTGACGAACTGTGTCAGCAACGTTGGGGAAAACCTGTAAATGTTACCTTTTCTTAAATGCTTTTTATCCTTTTAGGAAGAAGACGATAAGTACTCGGCATCATTTTCTTTTCGATTGGTTTCTTGTTTCATTCTCCACGATTTTTTTTTTTTAGTAGAATAGGCACAAGAGTGTTTCATGTTTAAATTCTCGGTTGATGAGTGGATGAAATATTGTCCCTTCAAAAACCTTTACTTATCTTAAAAATTTATCGCGTTTTCGAGACATTATAGTTATTAACATTTGGTAGTAACCAAACACGTTGTTAAATAATACCAGTAATAATTGAAAGCCAGGTTTCATAAAAGTTAAAAGATCCGATAAATAATTCATATCAGATTCTTACAAAAAGAACACTAAAAATAATTGACCCAAAAATATTATACAAATATACATAGATAGATAGTTAGATAGATAAAAATTTGAGTGACAGATAGATAGAAAGATAGATAGAAATTTTACAGTGATAGAGAGATAAAAATTTAGATAGATAGATAGATAGATAGATAGATAGATATGAACAGACTGAGACAGATAAGTAAATATATTAGAGC
>CAHIKZ030000856.1:602500-610000 GCA_903632075.3 Acanthosepion pharaonis | reverse complement strand
CAGCACACGAAAACCGCATGTAATTCAGACACTTGCTATTGTAAAATTGCAGTATACTATATGTCCAATGTGACTACTTCGACGGAAACGGTTAAAACTAGGTCTTGTTTTTATTCTGGCAGCAAATCATCTTTTTCTTTTTTGCTTGTTAGTATTTTTACTAAATAGTATGATTCGTGAAAATTGCCAGGTTTTCCAATTTCAATTTTTGATCAATCATTATATATATATATATATATATATATATATATATATATATATATATATATATATATAATGAGATCCAAACAATTAATCTCTTAAAGTTGATCGTTTCGTCCATAGGAATGTAGTTTTTCACTGGACTTATCAGTGCAAGTACATTTAACATTTAAATTGTTGGGATCTCATTAATTGTAATTCCCTTATATACTCTATAATTAAAATTATATTGAGCTCTTTTTTGTGTTTTAATATTTTATATTAATATTAATAGGATCTATTGGATTACTTACCCACGAACTTTTTAAAACAATATATATATATGTGTATGTGTGTGTGTGTGCGCGCGTGCGCGTGCGCGTTGGGGTAATTGAATGATGGAAAAGCAAAATAATCCTATGTGAAAAGTACTTCTTCAGAATACAGTCCTGAGTATGACAGTATACTGCATCCAGCGACAATACCCCCTGGTGGGGAGATTGGAGATTTTGTGGAACATGGAATCATCTCTTATTTGCTTTTGTTCCCAGGTCCACCCCTGACTCACGGTGGTATCACGTGTTAGGCTCCCAGCTCTCAGTAAATACTGAACACCTAAACAAAAGACTATGAAAATATTTTAAAAAAATACATTTTCATAGTAAAAATAACAGCAATACATTTTTATATAAAAAAATTACGAACATTACATATTTATGGCAAATTGACTTGCAATACATTTTATCTTTATTTGAAGGTATACAATTGCGTTCAACCACAGAGTTTGGCATTAAATAACCTTATATATATATATATATATATATATATATATATATATATATATATATATATAGATAGATAGATAGATAGATATATTTGTCGGAAGAGTGTTCAGTGTTGGAGGTAGAGCGTTTTTAGATAAATGCAGTGGGTAGTAATCAACACTACATGTTAACTGTCAGTTTCATCCTCTACGCAGTTTTCAGACCATAGACCGAAAGTGATAGCCACTATGCAGTGTTCATCTATCTATCTATCTATCTATCTATCTATCTATCTATCTATGTATCTAATGCAGTCTTCTCATATCTATCTATCTATCTATCTATCTATCTATCTATCTATCTATCTATCTATCTATGTATCTACTCATAAACATTTTTGCTTGGAGAAGCTTCTATGCGAGTGTAAGTGTAACTAACTACTACTACCATCGTGACGTCGATTGGAATTACATTCTCGATTTGTATAGCCTTACACCCTAGGGCCTTCACGAAAGGAATTGTAAATATGATTTGTCGTTTAACAGTTACTTATATGTTTTTTGTTGCCACTGATTAGTGTTCGATATCTCAGGAAAGAGACTAATTTTTGACAATTAATTTTAAAGGCCATCCGGCCAACTTCACATTAAGAACTGTCACAATAAAATATTCTCTTTACCATCCGGTTTTCCACCATTTCTTCTACTTCCCTGTACTATTTTCCTTCATGACACTTTGCCGATCATGTCTCTCCATATTTTTCTCTCCATTGTATCTCTTAATAAATTTTGTCTTTTCTAAACCTTTTACTCTGCCAATCATTTACTCAAGCTCACTAAGTAGGTTATGCATTGTTTTCCTCTCCCTCTTGCCCTCAATCTGTCCTGTGAATATTAGATTTTCCAAGCCGTCTTTCCTCGTTGTATGTAGGAAAAATTTCAACTGCCATTTTTTGATGCTATGTATTAGTGCTATTTTCTCTAAAACTTCGTCGTTGCTCATATGTCTGATCCATTGTATTCTAAGCATCCTTCTGTAGAACCGCATTTCTGTTGCTTCAATTCTCTTCTTCATCTGTAAGAGATTGTCCAGTATTCACAGCCATATAAGAGAACTGATATAACATAACATTTCAGTACACTTTTCTTTGTTTCTGTTGCTTCAATTCCCTTCTTCATCTGGGAGAAATTGTCCAGTATTCACTGCCATATAGCCCCTCTGAAAGTTCTCCACTGCCTTAACCGGGTATTGAACTTACACTCTTTGGGTCCTGTCACTGGATCTAAGTAATGCCTTTATCCACTGTGCCATGTGCCTGTTAAGGCAATGAACCACTGATATAACTGATAATTGACATCCATTAAACATGGCACGTGAAAATAGAAAAGTCTACCCCAGTGAGCGAAATAAATGTTTCAGTTCGACATTCCAACCACCTGAAGAAGGCCGGAGCGTACAACGACCGAAACGTTGTAATAAATATGGCGACAAAGATGAGGACAATAGTCCGAATAATGTAAATAATTTCAGTATTCTTTTCTTTATTTCTGTTGTTTCAAGTAGCTCTTTCATCAGTGAGGTGATTGCCCAGCATTCACTTCCATATGAGGACTGATATTACGTAACAATTCAGTATTCTTCCTACTTTCTAACGATGTTTTGGTTGTTTCTTAATTTAATATGAGTAAATATGTTAAAAATTTCATATTGTATCCAGCGGTTTGGATTTAAATAAATTCAGTCCTATACACATAGGCCCTACTAATTCCAGCAGATTTGGTGCCACGTAATCTTCCTCACGCAATATACTTTAGTGCTGAATTAAGCATTTCTAGGTAGTCGTCCGCAGAATGTGATGAATGAGAATATATAGGTTAAAATATGAGCGGGAAAAAGGGTATCCTCAGTTTTGCACAAAACATGGATCGATTCGTTTGGAGCGCGGATGGATACGTCAAGGCAGCAGAGAACGTGTGTCCGCCTCTGTGCGTTCAAGCAAGGCTGAAGAGAAATGCAGTTCGGGAGGCCGTGAGGAAGGTGGTGACAGAAAAGTAGATAACTAGTCATAAGAATCATATCGCAACATGTGATCTAACAAGGCGATGGTGGAAAGATCATTTTTTACCAAAGACAAAGGTCACACACATAGAATAACACACACGCACGCACGCACGCACTCACACACAAACAAACACACACACAGACATGTACGTACAGTGATAAACGCAAATAAAAGGCCTGCCTGATAAATGCAAATAAACAATGGTTCCCGCTTATCCACAGATTCATTTCCGTAGTTTCAGTTTACCGCGGCCATAACCCGAAAAAAGCTGACAAAATTTTAAAGATGCATTAACCTACTAATCCCACGATGAATGTTATGATTCTTGTTTTTAAAATTTTTAAGATGAATGTACAGTTAAAAGTACTTGCGTATTAAGGAAAGACCTTGCACATCTTAAAATTTTAAAAACAAGGAGCATCACATTCATCGTGGGATTTGTAGGTTAATGCAACTTTAAAATTTTGTTAGCGAAGGGATTTCATTATTTTATATCATTAACTTTACTAATCTACTTTTTGTATCAATGATCCATTGTAATATATATATATATATATATATATATATATATATATATATATATATATGTGTGTGTGTGTGTGTGTGTGTGTGTGAGGGGGAAATATATAGAAAATAGGAAAGATCTCGTTAGGTAAATAATCCAAAGTTCTTTAGTAGCGATGGAATCATATTTTTAAATAAATAAAAATAAATAAATAAATAATATATATATATATATATATATATATATATATATATATATATATATATATATATATATATATATCATTTACATCGTTCGGACTGATGTCTTCGTCATTATTGCTGTATTCACATTGTTTCGGCTTTTGTATGCTCCGACTGTTTTTAGGGGATATACGTTGGAATTTTGAACTGAACCCTTTTTTTAGTCAACCGGGTGGGATAAATTGTCCGAATTCCACGTTATTCCCTCTGCTGTGGCTAGGTATTGAACACACAACTCTTTGGGTCAAGCCACTTTTTTGATCACTCAACCAACGCTTTTATCCAAAAAGAAAACGTAATGTGTTTACTTTGATGAAATGATAAATAGTCTTGACTAAATCGGAAAAGAAATCAATCGGGACGGCGACATCCTGCAGCAAATTTTGTATTTGGGAGTTTTTGTGGAGCCTGGAACCACCTCTTAATTACTGTTGTAACATGACGATACCCATGCGCATATACACACACGCTTATATACACACACAAACACACAAAGAGAGTGTCCGTCCTGGATATGACGCATCCCGAGTAAGACGATAAACTACATCGGACAGCAATGAGGAGCGTGGAACCATCTCTTAATTGCTGGTGTTCCCAGGCCCACCCTGACCCGGGGTGGTGTTAGCTTTTAGGGTCCCAGCTATGGACAAACAGTGAAACCCCAAATTGGGGTCAAAACATTATGAAAGCATAATTATACATTTTTGTAGTAAGAATACCAGCAATACATTTTCATAGTAAAAAATATCAGTAATACATTATTGGAAAAGGAACAGAATAGTTACCAAAGCTCCCAAGAAAATTAAATTTCGTCATTAAATGACCCATAAGGAATTGATATGCCTGTTAAAAAATAAATGTTCTACTCACATTCCTTTAACTTGAGTTAATTATTGTATTATGCATTATCTCCCAAACATATATGTTCAAACATCTATTCTAAAGAAGATGTCGTAATTTTTTCAGTGAAGGTTCGAGCTGGTGGCACTAAGGGAAGTAACTCGCCCAAACATCTGCCATTATAATAGCGATTGTGTAGTGAAAGGCTGTCGACATATCGTCTAGTTTAATATAAAATTGAATAATTTTTAAGATAACACGTAATTTTTTAGTGGGGAAACTAAGATTTCACTTAAAATAAAGTTCTGTGTTTACAAAACATATATAAATGCAAGAAACTTTTAACCATTTTTCAAAATTCAAACAAAATTCTCACTTGATCGATTTCAAGAACACTAGCGTTGCGACACTGCACGCTCCAAAACATATTCAACTGCCCTTAAATAGCATAATAAAAAAAAACACATCGTTTGGTCTACATATATTTTGTCTTAGTGTTTGCCTGTGGATGGGAAAATACGCCCTGAAGATGAGAATTTGAAATTGTCGAAAGTACTTGGCATGTGTTTTCCATCTCACAACAACTCGAATATAAGAATCTTATTATTCAAGGAATTGATAAGTTAATGTCTAATTGAGTCTGGTTAGCGAAGTGATTTCGCCATTA
This sequence comes from Acanthosepion pharaonis, assembly GCA_903632075.3. Taxonomy (NCBI): domain Eukaryota; kingdom Metazoa; phylum Mollusca; class Cephalopoda; order Sepiida; family Sepiidae; genus Acanthosepion; species Acanthosepion pharaonis. Next base: position 604,740 of record CAHIKZ030000856.1, on the reverse strand, counting down.
ATCACATTAACATTGCTATTTAATTCTTTGTATAAATTGTTTCTGTATGATTAAATATATAACTTAATGTCTCATTAAGTTTTGCCATAAGAACAGCGATTGTGTAGTAAAAGGCTGGCGACGTATCGTCTATGGAATGACGCCGGAGATTATTGTTAATTTCTTATTGTACTTAATAAAATCTACGGGGAGAACGAATCTTCTCTTCTCTGTCACATAACTTTTATTACTTTATATATATTTTTTAATTGTTATATGTTATTGTTGTTATTGTATTGAATGTCTTCTTACGCCTAATAATATTTCCGGTAAGATCGAGTCTTCTAATCATCACACAACTTTTATTGCAGTATATTGTAGGTACCTGCAATAATTCGCTGAAAAAAGAGCATAGGATGATGAAAAAAGACCCCCAACTTGATAATAACAATATTTTAATTTCAAAATGTTTATGCCATTATTAAGAGCAAAGACCAAAATATTTTTTGAATTTTATTGATTTTTTTTAATTCTTTCTCGCACGTTCAAAAATTATTGTTTTTAAGCAAATCACTCTAAGCAAGGCGGGAGTGCCACTAGCACGCAAGGAGTTACAGAGAGTAAGTGTAAAGAGGAGTATTTAGGAAAAGGATAGAGAGAAAGACGAGGATCAAGGTCAAGGCATAAGAAGATATCGAATGACATTACTTTTGAATATTTAAAAATTATAGCTATCAGGGAAGCAAGTTATAGGGAGTTCCGCTGTCGGGAGGTGCGAAAGAAGAAGCTACTGGAGTAAAAGAGATGGCTACATTTAACCATTTCGACAGTGAAAAGGTGAGAGCGAGATGCCGTCCTAATTGCACGCTTAAATTCATGCAGTTGGGGAACAAGTGATTTGGTCAAAAATCTTGTTTATTTTTTGGGGGTGTGGGTCAGTAAAATCGACAATGTTGTCCATTTCTGTAATATTTGTAAACAATTTAGTTCTCGGTTTTAAGAATCTTGCACAATAAAACATAGTTTTCTGAAACGTTTTTTGAGGAAAATTAGCAAAGGTAATGTTTAATTAATCTGGTTTGAAACAAATATTACTTTTAGCACAGAAAACCTAGTAAACATCTAAGAAAATTATTTGATTTACAAGGGCGACATTTTTTTTCTGATGTGTTGATGAATTTATTGACAGCCTGACATTTGGAAAAGTTTTTCATCATGCTATGGTCTTTTTTTAGCGAATAGGAAATGAATAAGGATGTGTTATACACAAGGTTCACACATCCTTATTCATTTCCTATCTGTGAAGGTCTGAAATGATCGAACTAACGATTGTAGCTCGTTAGAATATGTTATGAAATAATCATAGAATAGCGAAAGATTTGCAACGTTTCGTCTGAGAGAAAAAGGGTTGTGGAGTGGAAATTAATTTATCACTACCAAAAGGCCAGGCCGCCTCTTTTGAACTTTGTACAAGGATTGAAACTGAGGACTCGTACAAGGAACCTACCATTTGTTTTTGTTTTTTTGCTGTATGTTTTGTTTTATTTTATTATTACTTATTGTCGCTAATCTCTTATTGTGTTTAAGTCGTATGGGATGTATTGAAACACAAACTCGAAAGGAAAATGGTACAAAGCTAGATTTAATGTGAGTCCTATGCATACATGGGACCAGAAGCCAATAATAGTCCAGCCCCTTCAAAACTTCTTTCTCGTAGGGATGACTCAGGTGCCAGAGATTAAACCTATCCCTCCCCAGAATGAAGGTACTAACTCGAGGGACACCAGCAGTGAAAACGAACATTAATTATAAATTAAACTTTATAAGTATATATAGAGAAAAGATCGGATATATAGGGTTCGGTACAATCCACGGATTCAGGTATCCGATCGGGACACTGGAACATTTTATCTGCGGATAAACGTCTTCTTCTATGCGGATGTACAGCCTTGTGCAAATTAATTGAAACAAACGAATAATTCCGTTATTATTTACTTTTTTCCGTATTTTTCCAGTAAAACATGACCCAGTGCACGTATGTCCATTCCACAAAGTCTTTCCTTGCAGATTGACTACAGATTCTCGATTGGATTTAAATCAGGAGAGTTTCCAGTCCAGTCTATAGTACTTTGATTTGCTCACTGGTAAGGCCCGTCAGTGTATTTGTACAGTATTAAAATTTTCGTACGCGTCATTGGATTAACGTCCATCGTAGACAATGGACGTAAGACAACTAGTCGACAGTCGAGACAATAGTGTCT
>CAHIKZ030000856.1:562500-597500 GCA_903632075.3 Acanthosepion pharaonis | reverse complement strand
ACACATATATATATATATGTCTATATTTCTGAGATGAGGTATTATGTACAGTATTTACATTAGTCGGACTATTGTCCTCATCTTTGTCGCCATATTTGTCACAATGTTTCGGCCGTTGTACGCTCCGGCCTTCTTCAGGTGGTCTGCCTGCCTTATGTGAAGGGGTTATCAGAGAAAATACAAAGGCTCTGCGGTCCATATAACATCAGGACAACCTTCAAAAGCGTGACAACACTTTGCAGATATCTCTCTCGAGTAAGACCCTCCATAGAGGAGAACATGACTAAAGACTGTGTGTACGCTATCCCGTGCAGCTGCGGAAAGGAATATAAAGGAGAGACAGGCCGCCCCCTCAAGGTAAGGCTTCAAGAACACCAGAAAGCTGTAACGCGAGGGGAAGTAGAAAAATCAGGCGTGGCTGACCACATATGAAGAGAGAAGGGAGATCACCGCCCCCTGTGGGATCATGTTGAAATCATAGACAGGGAACACCATTAGAAAATTCGAAAACTTAAGGAATCAGCGCATATGCTAGGCTACAAAAATCTCCTGAGCCGACCAAGCATAGAAATAAATACAATATGGGAACCAGTAATAAGGAGTGCCAGAGAAAAGCAATGATAACAAAGTTGCAATATGAGCTCTGGTAAAAACATGCAATGATAACAGCAAAATTGCAATATGAGCACTGGTAAAAAATGATTGCTGAAAACATTAGGTTTATAATACCCAGAAGTTCATACCCAAATGTCCTTACAGTGGATAAAGGCGTTGGTTAGATCCAGTGACAGGACCCAAATAATGTGAGTTCAATGCCCGGTTAAGGCAGTGGAGAACTTTCAGAGGGAAAATTAGCAGGAGATAACTGATAACTGACATCCATCAAACATGGCACGTGGAACTAGAACAGTCTACCCCAGTGATTGAAATAAAGAGTTCAGTTCGAAATTCCAACCACCTGAAGAAGGCCGGAACGTACAATGGCATAAACGTTGTGACAAATACGGCGACAAAGATGAGGACAATAGTCCGACTATTGTAAATACTATATATATATATATATATATATATATATATATATATATATATATATATAATAAAAAGGCTTAAACACTAATATTCCATGGTCATAATTTTTTCCATTGGAATCGTAAATACGATCCAATTCATCAGACCTACAAATTCAAAATGAAAACAGAAAAAACCACTCCGGAAGTGAAAACAGAATTTAGAGAAAGTGTAAATATGAGGAGGAGGGAGATTGAACCGTAACAAAGAGAATTTTAGGAGATGTGGGGGGAAGGGTTTTAAATAAGAGAAGAGAATGAATGTCGACGGATGTCTAATGCATAAAGATATATTTCGTGGTGACATACATACACCATAGACAATTTAATGCTAGAATAAGAGGGAGGGGAAGGGAAAGAGAAGGTGGGGGAGAGATATGGGACGAAGGAAAGTAAAATTGCGTTTACTTAAAGGGCCGCTTTGTAATTGACAAAATTTGACAAATTTAATATCGACTACAGGTTACAAATCAAATATAAATATATGAAGATAAATATAACGATTGTCTAATCCAGCAAGGACCTATATTTCTATGTTCAAAGAGACATGTGAATACACACAATAACATATACATGTATATACATACACATAGGCGTGTACCCACACACAGATACATACGTGTACACACATAAAAATATATTCACATATCCACACATACACATATTTATCTATATCCATATACACACACTTTTCACATACATATACACACATACATGTGCACCCATGCATATACTCATACATACATACATACACACACACACACACATATATATATATATATATATATATATATATATAAATACACACACATACATATACACGTATATGCGTGTATGCACACATACACACACATATACATCCATACACACATACATACATATACATATACACACATACATACACATATATATACCCATATACATATATATATATATATATATATGTATACACATACATATACATACATATACATATACACATACACACACATACATATATACACACACCTTTAGATATACACACATTAACACACATATATGCACATATACACACATACATACATACACACACACGCCACATAAACGTGCACAATGATACATTTAGAGATAAACATAATATACATAATAGTCATTCCATTAAAATGTCATGTCCGATGTTATTGGACTAAGATGGATGATATTTTACACTAATATTATCTATCTATCTATCTATCTATCTATCTATCTATATATATATATATATATATATATATATATATATATATATATATATATATATATATATATATATATATATATATATTATTTACCCATAGTGGGGGGGAAAGAAAGGATTCATGCTTTTCCAAAGGTTATTAGCACGTAAGTGAATGCAATGGATCCAGTGGAATTCGAACTCCGCTCGTTGATTCCTAAACAAGCCATATATCCATTACTCCTCTACACACACACACACACACACACACACACACACACACACACACACACACACACACACATATATATATATATATATATATATATATATATATATATATATATATATATATATATATATATATATATATATATATATATATATATATATATATATATATATATATATATTTATATATTAATATATATATTTTGGATATATATATATATATTAATATATGTATATATATTCCTATATATATATATATATATATATATATATATATATATGGATATATATATATATATTCAATATAATATAATATGTATATATATATATATACACACACACATATATATATATATATATATATATATATAGAGAGAGAGAGAACAAGAGTGTAGAGGCGACAGTCTGTTTCATATATATGCAATCGTCAGGCCTGACGAGTGCATATAGCTGAAACAGACTGTCGCCTCTAGGTGTTGACTTCTATGTTCACTTTTATATTTACACACGCTCTATCTCTGATATCGAGCACTTTATCCCATAAATATAGCACACCTTAAGACTATATTTCTTCATATATATATATATATATATATATATATATATATATATATATATATATATATATATATAAAAGCATAAAAGTTAATATTTTAGTAGTATTATGATGCAAACGCATTTATTTTACACAGCATTCCTTTTCAACATAGCCTCCTTCCTTGTTAATGCACTCAATGCCACACTATCATACACATATATCGGGCATTATACAGTGAATCTTTCAGATCTAAATCTAGCCAATCATTGTGAGAAGCTCCGGAATTCTTGCTGACTTCTTGGATATCGTTACTCAGTTTAAGTTAATCATTCGTAATGTTACTACTGCGGGGTACCCCACTGAAGATGAAATGTACTGCATTGTTGTAATAATCTATTAAATGTGGCGATACACATATGCATGCACATATACACACGTTTACCCCCCCCCCAAGAGTGTGACCGTCCTGAATATGACGATTAACTACATCCGGCACCAAGGAGGTTTTGAGGAAGGTGAAACCACCTCTTAATTGCTGGTGTTCCCTGGTCCACCCTGACCTGGAGTGGTAGCACCTGTCGGGGTTCCAGCTATGAACAAATAGTTAACTCCGCTGAAAGAGGTCAAAAGACTATGAAAGTATGAAAATAGGTTTTAATACCATATATACTTTTCTGGAAATTTTTTTTACTAGTAATACATTTTTGAAAAAAATAAATATTTCCAGTAATAGTTTTTTGAAAAAAAATATTACCAGAAATACATTTTTGTAAAAATAACATTTTGCAAGCAACAGATTTTTTTTTTAAATATTACCAGCAATAAATTTTTGAAAAAAATTTGGCTAGCAATAAATTTTTGAAAAAAAAATATTACCAGCAATAGTTTTAAGAAAATATTACCAGCAATAGATTTTTGAAAAAAAAATATTACCAGCCATAGATTTTTACAAAAAAAAAAAAAATAACAAATTGCCAGCAATAGACTTTTTGAAGAAAAATATTACCAGCAATAGATTTTTGAAGAAAAAATTGCAGCAATACATTTTTGAAAAAATATTACCAGCAATAAAAATCTTGTTGGCATTAAATAACCCACTGAGGTTGATATGCCGTAAAACAAACGAAATCAAACGAAACCAAAGCTCTGAGATTTCTTAAATAGCATATGTGAACGACAGCATTTCAAATGATGTCTTTTATGGTAGGCATGGTATTCCTACATTTACGATTGGTGCAACTCAAACATCGTCAATATTTATCGATTCTGAGAAAATAAAATTGATGTATTGAAATATATATTAAAATAAATTTAGTATTTCGCCAATCTTTTTTTTTCCCAAGAGAGAAAGAAAAAATGAGGCATAAAACGGATCGAGAATTATTCATCATTTCTCTCAATCCACTTTTCCTTCCTTGCTTGGTTGCTTTCTTTCATGACATTTCTTTTAATCTTTCTTTCATGACGTTTTCATAATCTTCGATTCGTTTTATTAATTTTTTTCTATCTTGCTTTCTTTCATGTCTCCTTTCATAATCTGTCTTTCATTCGTCGTATTATTTTACTCTTTCTTACTTTCTTTCTTTACTTCTTTCATAATCTTTCTTTCTTCCGTTGCATTATATTTTTCTTTCTTGCTTTCTTCCATGACCTCTTTCAAAATCTTTCTTTCGTTATAATATTTTTTCCTTCTAGTTTTCTTTCAAATCACTGGTGTTTTCTGCTTTCGTTTTTTTTATTTTTTTTATTATTTTCAATGTTTTCTTTTCTCCCTTTCTTTCTTTAATTTTTTTTTTCATTCTTACGTTTTTTTTATTTATTGGCATTTTTATTTATTGGCGTTTTTTTATTATTTACATGTTTCTTTTCTCACTTTTTTTCTTTATTCCTTTCTTTCGTTTTTCATTTCTTTCATTCATTATTTTTTTCATTCATTATTTCTTTCGTTTTTTTTTCTTTCATTGTTTCTTTCATTTATTGTAGTTTTAATATTTTCTTGTAACTTTTCTCCCTTTTTTTCTTTCTTTTTTTCTTTCTTTCATTCTTATTTTTTCTTTTATTGGCATTTTTATTTATTGGCGTTTTTAATATTTTCTTGTTTCTTTTCTCCTTTTCTTTATTTCTTTCTTTCATTCTTTCTTTCTTTCTTTCTTTCGTGTTTTTCTTTCATTCTTTCTTTCATTTATTGGAATTTTATTATTTTCCTGTTTTCGCCTTTTCTTTCTTTTTTCTTTCATTTTTCTTTCATTTTTCTTTCTTTTTTCTTTCATTTTTCTTTCATTTTTCTTTCTTTTTTCTTTCATTTTTCTTTCATTTTTCTTTTTTTCTTTCATTTTTCTTTCATTCTTACTTTTTTTTCAGTTATTGACATTTTTTCTTCTCTTCGATTCTTTTCTTTTTTTCATTCATGCGTCTTTTTTTTCTTTTTTATTTACAGTTATATTCAATTTTTCAATTAGTTTCGGCATGATCGAACTTAAGCAATGCGAATCCTGGTCAGTATTTAGATGGTTAACCACCTGAGGATATGAGGTGCTGTAAACTTGGATGTGCGGATGGTGTAATGGATAATAGCGTGGAATTGTTAATGAGAGAGCCGAGTTTCAAATCCATTTCGATTCGTTATATTCACTTACGTGCAAATGCCCTTCGGAAAAGTATGAATCCATCTTTTCTCTTCCCAACTATGGGTTCATAATAAGACATGCATCAATAAAATCATTCTTATCTCCAATAAAATCATTCTTATCTCCAATAAAATTCTTACAACCAAAAATATATAATCTGTGTTTAAGTAACGTGCAAGGTGTTGATAAGCCGTAGAAAACGAATTAATCGCTTCTTTTTTTTTTTTAACTTTTTGATTGGTTTCTTTTTATTTTGGTATTTTTCGGTATTATCTTCTTAATTTTCTCATTCTTTCTCGCTTTCTTTATATTCTTTACTATTATTTCTTCATTTCTTTCTTTCTTCATTTCTTTCTTTTTTCTTCATTTCTTTCTTTCTTTTTTTCTTTCATTCCTCATCACTTTTTTGTTTGTTTGTTTCTTTATCCCTTCTTTCTTTCTTCATTTTTTCTTTCTTCATTTCTTTCTCTGTGCATTTCTTTCTTTCTTAATTTCTTCATTTTTCTTTCTTTCTTCATTTTTTCTTCGCTTGTTTTCTTTCTTTTTCTTCATTTTTCTTTCTTTTTCATTTCTTTGTTCATTTTTCTTTCTTTTTCATTTCTTTGTTCATTTTTTCTTTCTTTCTTTCTTTCTTTCTTCATTTCTTTCTTTCTTTGTTCATTTCTTTCTACATTTCTTTGTTCATTCATTTCTTTCTTTCTCCATTTCTTTTTTTCTTTTTTCTTCATTTCTTCATTTTTTATCTTTCTTCAAGTCTTTCTTTCTTCATTTCTTCATCTTTTTTCATTTTTCTTTCTTCATTTCTTTCTTTCTTTCATTTCTTTCTTTCATTTCTTTCTTTCGTTTATTTCTTCATTTCTTTCTTTCTTTCTTTTTTTCATTTCTTTCGTTCTTTTTTCATTAATTTTTACTTTCTGTCTTCATTTCTTTCTTCATTTTTCTTCATTTCTTGCTTTCTTCATTTCTTTCTTTCTTTCTGCATTCCTTTTTCATTCTTTCCTTCTTTTTTCATTTCTTTCTTCATTTTTTTTTTTCTTGACTCCAGTCTAACTTACTTTCATTTTTCTTTATTTATTTTAAAATTCCGTTTTATGTTTATTTTTTGTTTTTTTCATTTCCCATTCTTTTCTTTCATTTTTTGTTCTGATTCATTCATTTATTCTTCGATTATACATTTTTCTTCATTTACGCTTTTTTTTTTCCTTTTCCTCCCTTTTGTCTTTAACATGTTTTTAACTTAAGATTCTTACCGCTATTTCAATTTTTTTATCAATTTTTTGTTCTATTTGCCGTTATTTTGCTTGTTTGTTTGTTTGTTTGTTTGTTTGTTTGTTTGTTTCTTTCTTTCTTTCTTTCTTTCTTTCTTTCTTTCTTTCTTTCTAATTCTCCATTCATTAATACTTGTAATATTTCAATTATTTTAGCCCCATTTTTTTTTACCTCCATTCAATGTCATTAACCCCCCTTTTTTTTTCCTTTCGCTCCCACTTTCTTCCAAGATCCGCTTGCTAATTGCCAGTGTCATTCTACCTGACGGGAAACCTTTCCCCCTCTGGCTTTTCTCACCAACTCACAAATGGCTGAGTTCCCATTTCTACTCAACTCACTTTCTTCCCGTTCCAAACTTTGAAATAACAGAGCCTTAGAAAATAGGGTTCTTTTTTTTTTTAAATTAGAATTCTTCAGTTTCTCATAATGTATCCAGTTGCTATTTGCTTGAAATTATTTATCGAAGATGGGCAGAAGTTGCTGCCTTGTCGTTGAGAGAATTGCGCATCTCGAGCCGGCGTCAGGGGTCGGTGTTCGAGCTCTTGAAAAAATTTGGATTTGAAAGGAGTGATTTTTTAAAGTAGCCCAAATCGTCTGATTTCTAAAATTGATGCAATGAAATATTCCAACTTTCAAATTTTTCACGTTGTCTTGATGATTAAGATGGAGATTAAGGTGATGATTACAGTCGAAATTTCACTTTCGTATCTCTGGATGCTATAGATTTTACGATTCACGACTTTTTTCTCAGTAATGCGTCACCGAAATACTGGGATGGCGAAAGATGTCTTCCAAAAGCTAAGCAATGTATTACGAAACAGAAAAATACCGCTAGAAACAAAAAAAAGAGTACTGAACTTAATGGAGAAATCTGTCTCAAATGAAATAAAACCAGAGTCAAGTCTTTGGCAAAAACTTTTCGAATCAATACCTGCACTCGAAATGTATCGAAAACCTGATAGAAATTTGGCTATAAATCAGTGCAAATAATGGCGAATATATCATACAGGTAAAGTAACATGCGTGATAAACGCATGGGAATCATACCTCGGTCGATACATGGTTGATTAACCAGAAGAACTTTCCACAGTTAATGCAGTTTTTTGTGGGAGAGGGGGGTCGAGGTGGTCTAGGGGGTCGAGGGGGGTCGGTAACACTAAAATCCGAAAGCACATAGGGCTTGGTTTCGTTTGGTTCGTTTTACGGCATATATAAGGTATATACTTTTTTTAAATCATTTCATCCAAAGCAAGGCAATAAAGCCACTAAGATGCAAGGGGTTACTGGGTGTTAAAGAACATAAGAAAATGAGAGAGAACAATAAAAGAACAAGAATTACGGCAAGAGAAGACAACGATTGACATTGCATTTAAATTTTTGAAGAAGTTGACAAGGAATCAATAACCGGGAAGAGATTTCCACAAGAGAAAAGTGCGATAGAAGAATTTGATAGAATTTACATTTACATCTAGATATTTCAAATATAAAATAATGAAACTTTGCCGCTAATTTAGTATTACTATTAAATTCATAAAGTCTAGATGCCATAGAGGAAAGTTCATCAAAACAATTACCATGAAAGTATTTATAGAAAAGAAACAAGGGAGCTACATTACGGTTGTATGAAAAGGACTTAAGCATGTTAGAGTCAATAACATTGCAGATTCTTCATTTGGATTTTATTAAGAATCTCTAAATATATTACAATTAAACCTTATTAAAACGGGTAATGGTGGACTACGCAGCAAATAAATGTTGAAAAAAAGAGACTCTCCTTGGTTCGGTATGTTTTACGGCATATCAACCTCAATGGGTTATTTAATGTAGACAAGATTTTTATTACTGGTAATATATTTTTCAAAAATGTATTGCTGGTATTTTTTTCAAAAATATATTGCTGGTAATAATGTATTGGTGGTAATAATTCTTTCTTCAAAAATAAATTACTGGTAATAATTTTTACAAAACGTATTGCTGGTATTAAAACCTATTTTTACACTTTCATAGTTCTTTGACCTCATTTTGGGGCGTTAACTATTTTCCCATAGCTGGGACCCTAACAGATGCTACCACCCCCAGTCAGCGTGGACATGGGAACACCAGTAATTAAGAGGTGCTATATCGTCTTATCCAGGAAGCGGATGTAGTTTATCGTCATACCCAGGACGAGGCGCGTTGCGATAGCGAAAGGGCCTTCGCCCTTTCAAATTCCAAAAGATGAGGAAAGTATTAATAAAGATGAGGAAAGTATTAATAAAGATGAGGAAAGTATTAATAAAGATGAGGAAAGTATTAATAACTTTAGAAGCAAAGAAAAGAGTACTGAATTGTTATGCTGTATGAGGAGGATGCATGGGCTAAAAATGTGAACAACGACGAAGTCTAGGAGACAATGGCAACAAAAAAAGATGCTCATATTTAAAATCAGGAAGAGACAGCTGAAATTTCCAGGGACACATAAAGCGGAAGGAGAGCTTGGAAAATTTGATACTCACAGGACAGATTGAAGATAAGTAAGACAGAAAAACAACGGACAAGCTTGGCGTGATTGAAGGAATGGATGGAGGCGGACAGTGTTTGGGAGTGATGGCAAAAAAGAAAAGTTATTAAGAGCTACAAAAGACAGGAAATTGTGGAGAGCCATGATCGGCAACGTTCTGAAAGGATACGACAGATAGAAGGAGGAGACGTCAAAGCGATTTTTTCCGTGCCTCGGGTGAAATTCATGAATAAACTACTTATTTTATATTTTCTTGTCTACAGGTCGATATCGGTCATGACTCTCCAAAACATGCTGCCTAATGTCGCTCTAAACAACTTTGGACTATTTACAGTTTCACTTTGTACCGATCGATCATCCATTTATACAAACATATTAACTTACTTGCCGTTTCCACATGCTCCTCCTAACTATTGAATGTTCTAAGCCCTCTTTCCTCCTTACGTATCCCAGAAACGTCAACTATATCCCTCTGAACATCGTTCTAGTCCCTGTACTAGAAATGTATTATTCTATTATTAATGTTTAAGTGTTTTTGTAGGGAAACGTGGAGCTTTATGATCACTCACGTCCAGAAAGGACATGGCATATTTTATACAAACACCCAAGACAATTGGAGATATAATTAGAAAGAAAAATAGATACAACACATCTTCAAATGCCAGGACTTATCAAATAAATTGTTTACAATGTAAAATAATTTATATCGGAGAGACATCACGAAATCTAAATCCTGGTCATAACTTTGATTTTACAAATGGCACCCTAGTTTAAAAAGAAAAAAATTCTTTACGTAGAACATAATTCGAATGTCTACGAATAATATTACCAACTAGGAACAACGTCAAAAATATTATGTTACATCACCAACCTTTATTGGAGTCATTCGTGAAGAATTTAACCTATGTTTATCTAAAACAAACAGTATGTACATAAAAATGTTCCCAAATCAACGTGCGAAAAACCAGCAAAAGTGATACATAATAGACATAGACAAATTTACGAAAGCATTATAGCCTCTCAAGCAATATTTTCATTTTTTCAGTTAGGCTGGGAATCTGTTGATTGCTTGGAACTTCGAAGGGACGTGTTGTCTCTCCATGAATTCGGAATAAAGTTGGTTCAACAAGTCGAATGCCCGTGAACCATGATTAACCATTGAAAATCAAACGATACAAAAGTAAAAATACGAGAAATTCTTTCTTCTTTTCCCCATATCTCATCTCTATCTATAAAAGGCAGGCTCTGTGTGTGTGTGTGTGTGTGTGTGTGTGTGTGTGTGTGTGTAACGGATGCACGGCCGCAATTTTCGACGGATTTGCAACAAAATTTACATGCACATGCTCCAAGTTAGCAGAAGCCCAACTCATATCGATAGTGGAAATAATCGATTATTTCATGCTTCTATGGCAGTTTTCATGTAGTTTGCGGCCATTTTCTACTGGCCAGAGTAAGAGCCCATAGCTGGCTTCCACGAATATGCAGGAAGATTCTATTGGCCAGCGTGAGAGCCAACAGCTAACTGATACGAATGTTAACTAGCATGCTAGCACGCAAAAAAAATCGATAGCTACATTCGTCAAAAGTGGGAAAAATTTAAATCTGCATGGCACTTTACTCCAATTAGCTCATTCGCTTGCTTAAACTCAACGTTGATTCTAATTCCGCAGAACTGGGTTGGGTGTGAAAAAGTATTTGTTAACATTCTTTTTTTAATTCGGTTTTTCCAGTTACGAGTCCTTTTTTAAAGCTGATCATTTTGTGCTCATTTTTGTTTAGTTCTTTTTTCGTAACAGATTTAATGTTTAGTAGAGCTTAGAAAAAATTCGCAGTGTGAGATAGGTAAGAAGTAAGGCATGTAGTAACATCAGCACGGCAAAGGGCACTCCTTTAAAGGCAAGGGAGGGCAAAAATATTTTAAGTCAAGTGATAACGATTGCTGTATGAGTCGTACGATTTTTGAATCAAGCACGGGCAACGCCGGGCCATGCTGCTAGTTCTCTGATAAAGCTTTATTAGAAGTGAAATGTGTTAGACTTATAACTGGTTCTTTATTATATATGTATATTATTATTTGTTCTTTATTTATATATATATATATATATATATATATATATATATATATATATATATATAAAAAAGTGAATACAAAGTCACCATTTAGAGGACAGTCTGGCCATATATATGTATTCATTTGTATTGATATGAGTTTGTCACAAACTCATGTCCAAAAAATATATTAGCTCTGTTACAGATATTGAAAACTTTTCAATAAGTACCGCGCATATATATATATATATATATATATATATATATATATATATATATATATATATATATATATATATATATATATATATATATATATATATATATATATATATATATCTCCCATATATATATATATGGATTATTCAAATTAACCTTGTCTGGTGACCAGTCTAAGAGAAAGAAAATACTAAATTTCAAACAGCAGCGAATGCAACGGGGAAACAGTCAAATGTTTTTGCCAAGAATGCATGTCCATTCACAAAAAAAAGGTACCTTATAGAGTCTCATTCAATTTACTCTTTTCGTAAGTTCCTATTTCTTTGAATGATAATTTCATGGTTGTTTTACTTTTGTTTTCTTTTTTTTATATAGAGAGTTGTACTTCATAGTCAACATATCTGTCATGGTGTGGTGAAAAAAGTAAAAAATAGCCCATTAAATCCGATGCTTATTATAAAAATAAAATACGATTTTAATAATTTCATATAAATAAAATGCCGTATTAATTATTCAAATAAAAATAAAATCTTACATAAATTATTCAAATAAAAATAAAATACGTTATTATTTATTAAATAAAAATAAAACAGGTATTAATTAAACAAATAAAAATTAAATAGATTATTAATTATTCAAATAAAAATCAAGTACTACTTATTTAATTCATTATTACTTATCCGATTATTTCTTATTTCTTATTAAATCTATTCACAGTTATTGTTTTATTTATTTCTAAATTCTCTATTATTTAAAGTCTTATAAAAATAGGTTTTTAATTATTGTACACCTTTCACAAAATGCGACGATTGCCATTCATAGGTTAAAGATAAATAACACTTGTCTTGGTACATTGACCTTCACTATTTAAAGATAATCATCAATTGTAATGGTACATTGATCGTACATTTTTAAGGTAAACATCACTTGTCATGGTACGTTGCTCGATCCCTTTTTAAAGGTAAATATCACGTGTCATGGTACCTTGCTCAATCCCTTTTTAAAGGTAAACATCACTTGTCATAGTACGTTGTTCGATCCCTTTCTAAAGGTAAACATCACTTGTCATGGTACGTTGTTCGATCCCTTTTTAAAGGTAAACATCATTTTCATGGTACATTGCTCGATCCTTCTTTAAAGGTGAATATTACTTGTCATGGTACACTGCTCGATCGCTTTTTAAAGGTGAACACCACTTTTCATGGTACATTGCTCGATCCATTTTTAAAGGTAAACATCACTAGTCATGGTACATTGCTCTATCGCTTTTTAAAGGTGAACATCACTTGTCATGGTTCATTACTCGTCCCCTTTTTAAAAGTAAACATCACTTTTCATGGAACATTGCTCGATCCCTTTTTAAAGGTAAACATCACTTGTCATGGTACATTGCTCTATCCCTTTTTAATGGTAAACATCACATTTCATGGTACATTGCTCGATCCCTTTTTAAAGATGAACATCACTTGTCATGGTACATTGCTCGATCCTTCTTTAAAGGTGAACATCACTTGTCATGGTACATTGCTCGATCCCTTTTTAAAGGTGAACATCACTTGTCATGGTACATTGCTCGATCCTTATTTAAAGGTGAACATCACTTGTCATGGTACATTGTTCGATCCCTTTTTAAAGGTAAACATCACTTTTCATGGTACATTGCTCGATCCCTTTTTAAAGATGAACATCACTTGTCATGGAACGTTGCTCGATCCCTTTCTAAAGGTGAACATCACTTGTAATGGTTCAGGGCTCAATCCCTTTTTAAAGGTAAATATCACGTGTGATGGTACATTGCTCGATCCCTTTTTAAAGGTAAACATCACATGTCATGGTACGTTGCTCGATACCTTTCTAAAGGTGAACATCACTTCTCATGGTACGTTGCTCGATCCCTTTTTAAAGGTAGACATCATTTTTCATGGTACATTGCTCGATCCCTTTTTAAAGGTAAACATCACTTGTCATGGTACATTGCTCGATCCCTTTCTAAAGGTGAACATCACTTCTCATGGTACGTTGCTCGATCCCTTTTTAAAGGTAAACATCACTTTTCATGATACATTGCTCGGTCTCTTTCTAAATGTAAACATCACTTGTCATGGTACATTGCTCGATCCCTTTTTAAAGGTAAACATCACTTGTCATGGTACATTGCTCGATCCCTTTCTAAAGGTGAACACCACTTGTCATAGTACGTTGCTCGATCCCTTTTTAAAGGTAATCATCACTTTTCCTGGTACATTGCTCGATCCCTTTTTAAATGTAATCATCACTTCTAATGGTACATTGCTCGATCCCTTTTTAAAGCTAAACATCACCTGTCATGGTACGTTGCTCGATCCCTTTTTAAAGGTAAACATCACTTTTCATGGTACATTGCTCGATCACTTTTTAAAGGAAAACATCACTTGTCATGGTACATTGTTCGATCCTTCTTTAAAGGTGAACATCACTTTTCATGCTACATTGCTCGATCCATTTTTAAAGGTGAACATCACTTGTCATGGTACATTGCTCGATCTCTTTTTAAAGGTAAACATCACTTTTCATGGTACATTGCTCGATCCATTTTTAAAGGTAAACATCACTTGTCATGGTACGTTGTTCGATCCCTTTTTAAAGGTAAACATCACTTTCCATGGTACATTGCTCGATTCTTCTTTAAAGATGAACATCACTTGTCATGGTTCATGGCTCGATCCCTTTTTAAAGGTGAACATCACTTGTCATGGTACGTTGTTCGATCCCTTTTTAAAGGTAAACATCACTTTTCATGGTACATTGCTCGATCCCTTTTTAAAGGTAAACATCACTTTTCATGGTTCATTGCTCGATCCCTTTTTAAAGGTAAACATCACGTTTCATGGTACGTTGCTCGATCCATTTTTAAAGGTAAACATCACTTTTCATGGTACATTGCTCTATCCCTTTTTAAAGGTAAACATCACTTTTCATGGTACATTGCTCGATCCCTTTCTAAAGGTGAACATCACTTCTCATGGTACGTTGCTCGATCCCTTTTTAAAGGTAAACATCACTTTTCATGATACATTGCTCGGTCTCTTTCTAAATGTAAACATCACTTGTCATGGTACATTGCTCGATCCCTTTCTAAAGGTGATCATCACTTGTCATAGTACGTTGCTCGATCCCTTTTTAAAGGTAATCATCACTTTTCCTGGTACATTGCTCGATCCCTTTTTAAATGTAATCATCACTTCTAATGGTACATTGCTCGATCCCTTTTTAAAGGTAAACATCACCTGTCATGGTACGTTGCTCGATCCCTTTTTAAAGGTAAACATCACTTTTCATGGTACATTGCACGATCACTTTTTAAAGGAAAACATCACTTGTCATGGTACATTGCTCGATCCTTCTTTAAAGGTGAACATCACTTTTCATGGTACATTGCTCGATCCATTTTTAAAGGTAAACATCACTTGTCATGGTACGTTGTTCGATCCCTTTTTAAAGGTAAACATCACTTTCCATGGTACATTGCTCGATTCTTCTTTAAAGATGAACATCACTTGTCATGGTTTATGGCTCGATCCCTTTTTAAAGGTGAACATCACTTGTCATGGTACGTTGTTCGATCCCTTTTTAAAGGTAAACATCACTTTTCATGGTACATTGCTCGATCCCTTTTTAAAGGTAAACATCACTTTTCATGGTTCATTGCTCGATCCCTTTTTAAAGGTAAACATCACGTTTCATGGTACGTTGCTCGATCCATTTTTAAAGGTAAACATCACTTTTCATGGTACATTGCTCTATCCCTTTTTAAAGGTAAACATCACTTGTCATGGTACATTGCTTGATCCGTCTTTAAAAGTGAACATCCCTTGTCATGGTTCATGGCTCGATCCCTTTTAAAAAGGTGAACATCACTTGTCATGGTACTTTGCTCGATACCTTTTTAAAGGTAATCATCACTAGTCATGGTACATTGCTCAATCACTTTTCAAATGTGAACATCACTTGTCATGGTACATTGCTCGATCACTTTCTAAAGGTGAACATCACTTGTCAAGGTACGTTGCTCGATCTCTTTTCAAAGGTAAACATCACTTGTCATGGTACATTGCTCGATCCCTTTTTAAAGGTAAACATCACTTTTCATGGTACATTGCTCGATCCCTTTTTAAAGATAAACATCACTTGTCATGGAACGTTGCTCGATCCCTTTCTAAAGGTGAACATCACTTGTAATGGTTCAGGGCTCAATCCTTTTTAAAGGTAAATATCACGTGTGATGGTACATTGCTCGATCCTTTTTAAAAGTAAACATCACATGTCATGGTACATTGCTCGATCCCTTTCTAAAGGTGAACATCACTTCTCAAAGATCCCTTTTAAAGGTAGACATCATTTTTCATGGTACATTGCTCGATCCCTTTTTAAAGGTAAACATCACTTGTCATGGTACATTGCTCGATCCCTTTCTAAAAGGTGAACATCACTTCTCATGGTACGTTGCTCGATCCTTTTTAAAGGTAAACATCACTTTTCATGATACATTGCTCGGTCTCTTTCTAAATGTAAACATCACTTGTCATGGTACATTGCTCGATCCCTTTTTAAAGGTAAACATCACTTGTCATGGTACATTGCTCGATCCCTTTCTAAAGGTGAACACCACTTGTCATAGTACGTTGCTCGATCCCTTTTTAAAGGTAATCATCACTTTTCCTGGTACATTGCTCGATCCTTTTTTAAATGTAATCATCACTTCTAATGGTACATTGCTCGATCCCTTTTAAAGCTAAACATCACCTGTCATGGTACGTTGCTCGATCCCTTTTTAAAAGGTAAACATCACTTTTCAACATTGCATCACTTTTTAAAGGAAAACATCACTTGTCATGGTACATTGTTCGATCCTTCTTTAAAGGTCATCACTTTTCATGCTACATTGCTCGATCCATTTTAAACATCACTTGTCATGGTACATTGCTCGATCTCTTTTAAAGGTAAACATCACTTTTCATGGTACATTGCTCGATCCATTTTTTAAGGTAAACATCACTTGTCATGGTACGTTGTTCGATCCCTTTTTAAAGGTAAACATCACTTTCCATGGTACATTGCTCGATTCTTCTTTAAAGATGAACATCACTTTGGTTCAAATCCCTTTTAAAGGTGAACATCACTTGTCATGGTACGTTGTTCGATCCCTTTTTAAAGGTAAACATCACTTTTCATGGTACATTGCTCGATCCCTTTTAAAAATGTAAACATCACTTTTTCATGGTTCATTGGTCCTTTTTTAAAGGTAAACATCACGTTTCATGGTACGTTGCTCGATCCATTTTAAAGGTAAACATCACTTTTCATGGTACATTGCTCTATCCCTTTTTAAAGGTAAACATCACTTTTCATGGTACATTGCTCGATCCCTTTCTAAAGGTGAACATCACTTCTCATGGTACGTTGCTCGATCCCTTTTTTAAAGGTAAACATCACTTTTCATGATACATTGCTCGGTCTCTTTCTAAATGTAAACATCACTTGTCATGGTACATTGCTCGATCCCTTTCTAAAAGGTGATCATCACTTGTCATAGTACGTTGCTCGATCCCTTTTAAAGGTAATCATCACTTTTCCTGGTACATTGCTCGATCCCTTTTTAAATGTAATCATCACTTCTAATGGTACATTGCTCGATCCCTTTTTAAAGGTAAACATCACCTGTCATGGTACGTTGCTCGATCCCTTTTTAAAGGTAAACATCACTTTTCATGGTACATTGCACGATCACTTTTTAAAGGAAAACATCACTTGTCATGGTACATTGCTCGATCCTTCTTTAAAGGTGAACATCACTTTTCATGGTACATTGGATCCATTTTAAAGGTAAACATCACTTGTCATGGTACGTTGTTCGATCCCTTTTTAAAGGTAAACATCACTTTCCATGGTACATTGCTCGATTCTTCTTTAAAGATGAACATCACTTGTCATGGTTTATGGCTCGATCCCTTTTAAAGGTGAACATCACTTGTCATGGTACGTTGTTCGATCCCTTTTAAAGGTAAACATCACTTTTCATGGTACATTGCTCGATCCCTTTTAAAGGTAAACATCACTTTTCATGGTTCATTGCTCGATCCCTTTTTTAAAGGTAAACATCACGTTTCATGGTACGTTGCTCGATCCATTTTAAAAGGTAAACATCACTTTTCATGGTACATTGCTCTATCCCTTTTTAAAGGTAAACATCATCTTTGGTACATTGCTTGATCCGTCTTTAAAAGTGAACATCCCTTGTCATGGTTCATGGCTCGATCCCTTTTAAAAGGTGAACATCACTTGTCATGGTACTTTGCTCGATACCTTTTAAAAGGTAATCATCACTAGTCATCATTGCTCAATCACTTTTCAAATGTGAACATCACTTGTCATGGTACATTGCTCGATCCCTTTCTAAAGGTGAACATCACTTGTCAAGGTACGTTGCTCGATCTCTTTTCAAAGGTAAACATCACTTGTCATGGTATTGCTCGATCCCTTTTTAAAGGTAAACATCACTTTTCATTGTACATTGCTCGATCCCTTTTAAAGGTAAACATCACTTTTCATTTCATTGCTCTATCCCTTTTAAAGGTGAACATCACTTTTTCATGGTACATTGCTCGATCCATTTTAAAAGGTAAACATCACTTGTCATCACATTGCTCAATCAGTTTCAAAAGTGAACATCACTTGTCATGGTACATTGCTCGATCACTTTCTAAATGTGAACATCACTTGTCAAGGTAAAAAGGTAAACATCACTTGTCATGGTACATTGCTCGATCCGTTTTAAAGGTAAACATCACTTTTCATGGTACATTGCTCGATCCATTTTTAAAGGTGAACATCACTTCTCATGGTACGTTGCTCGATCCCTTTTTAAAGGTAAACATCACTTTTCATGATACATTGCTCGGTCTCTTTCTAAATGTAAACATCACTTGTCATGGTACATTGCTCGATCCCTTTTTAAAGGTAAACATCACTTGTCATGGTACATTGCTCGATCCCTTTCTAAAGGTGAACATCACTTGTCATACGTTGCTCGATCCCTTTTAAAGGTAATCATCACTTTTCCTGGTACATTGCTCGATCCCTTTTAAAATGTAATCATCACTTCTAATGGTACATTGCTCGATCCCTTTTTAAAGCTAAACATCACCTGTCATGGTACGTTGCTCGATCCCTTTTAAAGGTAAACATCACTTTTCATGGTACATTGCTCGATCACTTTTTAAAGAAAACATCACTTGTCATGGTACATTGTTCGATCCTTCTTTAAAAATGAACATCACTTTTCATGGCTCGATCCATTTTTAAAGGTGAACATCACTTGTCATCATTGCATCTTTTTAAAAGGTAAACATCACTTTTCATGGTACATTGTCGATCCATTTTAAAGGTAAACATCACTTGTCATGGTTTGTTCGATCCCTTTTAAAGGTAAACATCACTTTCCATGGTACATTGCTCGATTCTTCTTTAAAGATGAACATCACTTGTCATGGTTCATGGCTCGATCCCTTTTAAAGGTGAACATCACTTGTCATGGTACGTTGTTCGATCCCTTTTAAAAACATCACTTTTCATGGTACATTGCTCGATCCCTTTTTAAAGGTAAACATCACTTTTCATGGTTCATTGCTCGATCCCTTTTTAAAAGGTAAACATCACGTTTTGGTACGTTGCTCGATCCATTTTTAAAGGTAAACATCACTTTTCATGGTATTTGCTCTATCCCCTTTTAAAGGTAAACATCACTTTTCATGGTACGTTGCTCGATCCCTTTTTAAAGGTGAACATCACTTTTCATGGTACATTGCTCGATCCCTTTTTAAGGTAAACATCACTTTTCATGATACATTGCTCGGTCTCTTTCTAAATGTAAACATCACTTGTCATGGTACATTGCTCGATCCCTTTTAAAAGGTGATCATCACTTGTCATAGTACGTTGCTCGATCCCTTTTTAAAGGTAATCATCACTTTTCCTGGTACATTGCTCGATCCCTTTTTAAATGTAATCATCACTTCTAATGGTACATTGCTCGATCCCTTTTAAAGGTAAACATCACCTGTCATGGTACTTGCTCGATCCCTTTTTAAAGTAAACATCACTTTTCATGGTACATTGCACGATCACTTTTTAAAGGAAAACATCACTTGTCATGGTACATTGCTCGATCCTTCTTTAAAGGTGAACATCACTTTTCATGGTACATTGCTCGATCCATTTTAAAGGTAAACATCACTTGTCATGGGTACGTTGTTCGATCCCTTTTAAAAGGTAAACATCACTTTCCATGGTACATTGCTCGATTCTTCTTTAAAGATGAACATCACTTGTCATGGTTTTATTGCTCGATCCCTTTTAAAGGTGAAATCACTTGTCATGGTACGTTGTTCGATCCCTTTTTAAAGGTAAACATCACTTTTCATGGTACATTGCTCGATCCCTTTTTAAAGGTAAACATCACTTTTCATGGTTCATTGCTCGATCCCTTTTTTAAAGGTAAACATTGCGTTTCATGGTACGTTGCTCGATCCATTTTTAAAAGTAAACATCACTTTTCTATCCCTTTTTTAAAGGTAAACATCACTTGTCATGGTACATTGCTTGATCCGTCTTTAAAAGTGAACATCCCTTGTCATGGTTCATGGCTCGATCCCTTTTAAAAAGGTGAACATCACTTGTCATGGTACTTTGCTCGATACCTTTTTAAAGGTAATCATCACTGGTCATGGTGCATTGCTCAATCACTTTTCAAATGTGAACATCACTTGTCATGGTACATTGCTCGATCACTTTCTAAAGGTGAACATCACTTGTCAAGGTACGTTGCTCGATCTCTTTTCAAAGGTAAACATCACTTGTCATGGTACATTGCTCGATCCCTTTTTAAAGGTAAACATCACTTTTCATTGTACATTGCTCGATCCCTTTTTAAAGGTAAACATCACTTTTCATGGTTCATTGCTCTATCCCTTTTTAAAGGTGAACATCACTTTTCATGGTACATTGCTCGATCCATTTTTAAAGGTGAACATCACTTGTCATGGTACATTGCTCAATCAGTTTTCAAAAGTGAACATCACTTGTCATGGTACATTGCTCGATCACTTTCTAAATGTGAACATCACTTGTCAAGGTACGTTGCTCGATCTCTTTTCAAAGGTAAACATCACTTGTCATGGTACATTGCTCGATCCCGTTTTAAAGGTAAACATCACTTTTCATGGTACATTGCTCGATCCATTTTTAAAGGTGAACATCACTTGTCATGGTACATTGCTCGATCTCTTTTTAAAGGTAAACATCACTTTTCATGGTACGTTGTTCGATCCCTTTTTAAAGGTAAACATCACTTTCCATGGTACATTGCTCGATTCTTCTTTAAAGATGAACATCACTTGTCATGGTTCATGGCTCGATCCCTTTTAAAGGTGAACATCACTTGTCATGGTACGTTGTTCGATCCCTTTTTAAAGGTAAACATCACTTTTCATGGTACATTGCTCGATCCCCTTTTTAAAGGTAAACATCACTTTTCATGGTTCATTGCTCGATCCCTTTTTAATGGTAAACATCACGTTTCATGGTACGTTGCTCGATCCATTTTTAAGGTAAACATCACTTTTCATGGCATTGCTCTATCCCTTTTTAAACATCACTTGTCATGGTACATTGCTTGATCCGTCTTTAAAAGTGAACATCCCTTGTCATGGTTCATGGCTCGATCCCTTTTAAAGGTGAACATCACTTGTCATGGTACTTTTGCTCGATACCTTTTTAAAGGTAATCATCACTGGTCATGGTGCATTGCTCAATCACTTTTCAAATGTGAACATCACTTGTCATTACATTGCTCGATCACTTTCTAAAATTGAACATCACTTGTCAAGGTACGTTGCTCGATCTCTTTTCAAAGGTAAACATCACTTGTCATTGCTCGATCCCTTTTTAAAGGTAAACATCACTTTTCATTGTACATTGCTCGATCCCTTTTTTAAAATCAATCACTTTTCATCACTTTCTATCCCTTTTGTACACATCACTTGTCATGGTACTCTTGATCCCTTTTCATGGTAATTGGTCCGTCTTTAAAGTGAACATCCCTCATCTTTTCATTTAAAAAGGTGAACATTTGCATCTATCATCACTTTTGCAAATCACTTTTCAAATGTGAACATCACTTGTCATGGTACATTGCTCATTGCTAAAGGTGAACATCCTTGTCTTTTTGCTCGTCTCTTTTCAAACATCATCACTTGTCATGGTACATTGCTCGATCCCTTTTTAAAGGTAAACATCACTTTTCATTGTACATTGCTCGATCCCTTTTTAAAGGTAAACATCACTTTTCATGGTTCATTGCTCTATCCCTTTTTAAAGGTGAACATCACTTGTCATGGTACTTTGCTTGATCCCTTTTTAAAGGTAAACATCACTTGTCATGGTACATTGCTCGATCCCTTTTTAAAGGTGAACATCACTTGTCATGGTTCATTGCTCTATCCCTTTTTAAAGGTGAACATCACTTGTCATGGTACTTTGCTTGATCCCTTTTTGAAGGTAAACATCACTTTTCATGGTACATTGCTCGATCCATTTTTAAAGGTAAACATCACTTTTCATGGTTCATTGCTCTATCCCTTTTTAAAGGTGAACATCACTTGTCATGGTACATTGCTCGATCCTTCTTTAAAGGTGAACATCACTTTTCATGGTACATTGCTCGATCTCTTTTTAAAGGTGAACATTTGTCATGGTAAGTCCCTTTTTAAGGTAAACATCACTTGTCATGGTACTTTGCTCGATCCTTCTTTAAAGATGAACATCACTTGTCTGGTACATTGTCCTTTTAAAGGTGAACATCACTTGTCATGGTACTTTGCTTGATCCCTTTTTAAAGGTAAACATCACTTTTCATGGTACATTGCTCGATCCCTTTTTAAAGGTTAACTTCACTTTTCGTGGTACATTGCTCGATCCTTCTTTAAAGGTGAACATCACTTGTCATGGTACGTTCCTCGCTCCCTTTTTCAAGTTAAACATTATTTGTCAAGGTACATTGCTCTTTCCTTTTTCTTTTTCTTTTTCTCTTCTTTGTGGAACTTTCTTCCGTTTTCTTGCTTTCCATCAACATTGCTCTTCAAATTTTAAATCCAATGTCATTCGGCATCTGTATTTTTCGTACATGTTCTTTTATTTTCCTTAACAGTTTTTTTTTTTTCAAAAAATTCTCTATCACTCAGTTACGCCTTGGATCTTAGTGGCTTTTTTGCCATCCATGAGCTGAAATGATTTAAAAAAAAGAGATGCAAGAATTATACATTCTTCCAAATTTTTCTCCATTTTCTTCTGTAATATCGTCAACAATATGAAGAGTTCAGTATTTTTGTTTTATTTTTATGTAGATGTTGTGCTGGTTCGTCTCACATTCAAAGGTTTCACCAACACAGGATATCCGTGTGAATAAGGAACTCTATTATAATTATGTTATAATGCACCGATACAAGCCATTAGGATGAAATAAGCATCAGCAATTATCCAAAGTAAATTTTCTGAAAAAGAGAAAAATCAAATCAGTTACATATCACCAAAATAGTTCAAATATACACATCAAAATCTTGTCCGGATATGCGGGATTCCGGATATGAAGCACTCCGGATATGAGGGATTCCGGATATGTGGGACTCCGGATATGAGGAACTCCGGATATAAGGAACTCCGGGTTTGAGAGATTCCGGGTATGAGGGAATCAATTGTATTTGGAAATTGGTTTATCTTGTAGTTTTTCTAATTCATGTGATTTGGGCTACTTTTTCAAGAGCTCGAACAGCGATCACTAATACCAATTTGAAATACGCAATATTGAGCATGAGGATATCATTATTTTGTCATTGTCGATCGAGGTTAGCGTTCGAATCCAAAAAGGCAGAATACTGATTTTCAAGGCAAGCCGTCAACAATTGACGGATTGATTCAATAAAAGATTCCTACATTATTTGTCAGAGCAATTATTCTCCGCTATTAAGGTTACAATAATAATATGGAATCTTAAGGTGACCGTGGCGTGTCCTTTATTATTGGCATGCAGAGAACTGTTACAAAGTGTCTTGAAAATAGTTTGAAAAAAAGCAGGGACTATGAAGAAGTTACGTAACCATCCCGTTGACAGCATGAGTAACATCTGCAGGGACAGAGACGAATATTAAATCATAAAAAAACATGTAGCCAGTTGATGGAATCAGAGAAAATATTAAAATTACCTTTCTGGGTTGGAACGGGGAGGAACAGAGAACTGTGCAAATCCTGTGGAATTGGCTATGCTGGAAGTGTTGTATATGTAAATAAGATGCCGTCTTCCAGAATAGAAAACATGAAAGTATATGAAAAAATTGAAACGGATCGTTGAATAGCGACAAAGAGACCCAATCTGTACGTGTTAAACAAAAATGGATAACAAAATGAATAGAAGAACAGGCCGGGCTTGGTACAAATGTTCACTAACCAGGTAATGTAAAAACCTACTAAGTGGGATAGAGGTCAACCAGTAGTATATGAAGGACCAGGGTCAATCCCAGAAAATTATTAGAATAGAGTCATTTGGAACATTGAAAATTTATCAGATCGCCTAGTCCAGGACAGAAGACAGGATCCATTATTTGTAAACAAGAAGAAAAGAAAATTTAATCGGATTTTTGTGTTCCAGAAGGTAATAACGTTAATCGGAAGGAACTTGAAAACGATAGAAAAGTGTCGTAAATCAGTATCATCATTATCACCACCACCGCCACCGCCACCGCCACCATCATCATCATCACCACCAGCAAAATCATCATCATCATCATCATCACCAATATCATCATCATCATCATCACCAATATCATCACCATCGCCAACACCATCATCATCATCATCAACAACACCAGCAAAATCATCATCATCATCATCATCACCAATATCATCATCACCATCGCCACCACTACCACCATCATCATTACCATCGCCACCGCCACCATCATCACCATCACTATAATCACCATCAGCAGCAGCATCATCAACATCACGAACAACACCACCGCCATCATCACCGTCATCATCACCATCACCACTATCAACATTACCATCACCACTATCATCATCATCACTATAACCACCATCACAACCAGCATCATGATCAAGATCATCAACACCACCACCATAATCACCATCACCATCACCATCATCAACATTATTAACACCACCACCACCATCATCATCACCATCATCATCGTCATCACTATCAACATCATCAACACCACCATCATCATCGTCATCACTATCAACATCACCATCATCATTATCACCATCATCATCACTATAATCACCATCACCACCAGCATCATCATTCCAACGCCACCACTATCATCATCACCATCATCATCATCATCATTATCACCACCACCAACACCATCATCATCATCACTATAATCACCATCACCACCAGTATCATCATCAATATCACCAACACCATCACCATTATCATCATCATCATCACCACCAAACCCATCGGGACAATCATCATCACTATCATCATCATCGTCCTCACCACTATCATCATCATCATCATCATCATCATCATCATCACCACTATCCCAATCATCATAATAATCATCGCATGATTCATTCTGGTCACAGAATCGCTGCGCGGCTGATCACCAGACCAGTTCCTTCCAAAAATCTGTATTGAAGGTCAGAGAGATATTCATACGTGCGTACAGTGTCCCGCGCTTGTAGATTTGGCGAAGTCCATCGCTCTTGACCCCCAACTTGACCACTGATTCCGTCGGCAGAAACCAACCCCCTTGTCTTGCCAAATAATGGCAAACGTTAAAGACAACCATGAAAAATTTCTCCTTCGACATGTTTCGTCGATAATCCGGGGTCTTCAGTAAAATATTTTTTTTTTTGAAAAGATCTAAATTAGCCAAACAAAACTTGATCCCCGTTAAGCGGCTAAACACTTGATTTTTACTTTAAATGTATCATTAAATTCAATTTGAAATTTTTGACAATTTTATTTATTTACTTGCATTTTTCCTGATTTAATATTTATTCTCAAATCGATATTTTTTTTTTGTTATTTAAATAATGTTTTCATGAATTTTCTGCAATTAGTGAGTCACTTCACATAATTAATTGTGTAGGCCTGATATATATCTAGTCAAGGAGCTGAGAAAGATAGAGGTGACGGTCGTGACAGTAATTAACAGAGCCGAAAAAACTTGGAAAGACATGAGCAGAATTTAAAATCCTCCTAGAATTACTGAAAGCATATGGAATACGAAAGTAATTAATGGAATCTTGAAGAAACTTGCTGTCACGTGACCTCCAGTGTGGGCCACAAGTTATTTCTTTTATGAATACTTAATGGTAGAATAAATTAGGAGTAACAGTGAGTAGCAGAGTTGTATATAAATTGAACAGGCGAACAAGAAAAGTTAGATAATATTCCAAAATGAATTGCTTCGTCTATTTCCACACAACTGACGAGTCTAACACACGTAAAAATATCTATCATTTTTTTAATTCGTCCTCGCTTCCACTTTACTTTTCACACTTTCGTGACATAAAGTTTGAATGGAAATCAGTGCAGCTATCAGAGAAGAAACAGCCATAAATGTCTGCGATTAAGTGAAATGTGGGGGGAGAGTGTAGAGAGGGAGGAGAAAAAATTGGGGGTCAAAAGAAACAAGACAATTGAGATTAGGGGAAGGTGTGGCGGAATATTTATTATTTTAAAAAAAGAAAAAAAAAGAAAGAAAAAAGCCCTGATTTTTAAAGGGACAGAACAAAAAATGACAAATGACATGAGATTGATATGAACAAACTACCATATATATATATATATATATATATATATATATATATATATATATATATATGAAGAAATATAGTCTTAAGGTATGTAATTATAAAAGTGAACACAAAGATCAACATCGAGCGGTGACAGTCGTGTTTCAACGCAATATCATGGCCTGAAGATTGTGTTCAGGCATACTTTTCTTCAGATATACTATATTTATGAGTTAAAGTCCTCAGTATCATTGAGAGTAAAGGTTTGCTACTTAGCTGATTGATGTTACTTCAACAACCCGACTCCAGAGTTTCGTAGCACATATCATTAGTAAAAGTGAGCTCAAGGTTTAACTTCGAGCGGGGGCTGCATGTTTCATGCCTGAACACAATATTCAGGCCATGATATTGCGTTGAAACACGACTGTCACAGCACGATATTGATCACTGTGTCCACTTTATAATTACATAAAGCACTATCTATGAAATTGAGGACTTTAACTCATAAATATAGCATATCTAAAATTATATTTTAAATATATATATATATATATATATATATATATATATATATATATATATATCAGTGTGTGTGTGTGTGTGTGACAGAGAGTGAGAGAGACAGCTAGGGATTGAGAGATGAATAATAAATATATTGAATTCATCTCTTCGCTTCTATTTATCTCTCTTCTTGTCATCTTTCTGCTACTCTTTATCTCCCTTCATCTCATTCTCTCCGCTTCTCTTCTTCTCCCGTCTCTTCATCTCTCTGCTACTCTTCATCTCTCTTGTCATCTTTCTGCTTCTCTTTATCTCCCTTCATCTCATTCTCTCCGCTTTTCTTCTTCTCTTTTCTCTACATCTCTCCGCTTCTCTTCATCTCTCTTGTCATCTTTCTGCTTCTCTTCATCTCTCTTGTCATCTTTCTGCTTCTTTTATCTCCCTTCATCTCATTCTCTCCGCTTCTCTTCTTCTCCCGTCTCTTCATCTCTCTGCTACACTTCATCTCTCTTGTCATCTTTCTGCTTCTCTTTATCTCCCTTCATCTCATTCTCTCTGCTTCTCTTCTTCTCCCTTCTCTTCATCTCTCCACTTCTCTTCATCTCTCTTGTCACCTCTCTGCTTGTCTTTATCTCCCTTCATCTCATTCTCTCCGCTTCTCTTCTTCTCCCGTCTCTTCATCTCTCCACTTCTCTTCATCTCTCTGCTTCTCTTTATCTACCTTCATCTCATTCTCTCCGCTTCTCTTCTTCTCCCTTCTCTTCATCTCTCCACTTCTCTTCATCTCCCTTCTCACCTCTCTGCTTGTCTTTATCTCCCTTCATCTCATTCTCTCTGCTTCTCTTCTTCTCCCGTCTCTTCATCTCTCCACTTCTCTTCATCTCTCTTGTCACCTCTCTGCTTCTCTTTATCTCCCTTCATCTCATTCTCTCTGCTTCTCTTCTTCTCCCGTCTCTTCATCTCTCCACTTCTCTTCATCTCTCTTGTCACCTCTCTGCTTGTCTTTATCTCCCTTCATCTCATTCTCTCCGCAACTCTTCTTCTCCCTTCTCTTCATCTGTCCGCTTCTCTTCATCTCTCTTGTCATCTCTCTGCTTCTCTTTATTTCCCTTCATATCATTCACTCCGTATCTCTTCTTCTCCCTTCTCTTCATCTCTCTGCTACTCTTCATCTCTCTTGTCATCTTTCTGCTTCTCTTTATCTCCCTTCATCTCATTCTCTCCGCTTCTCTTCTTCTCCCTTCTCTTCATCTCTCTGCTACTCTTCATCTCTCTTGTCATCTTTCTGCTTCTCTTTATCTCCCTTCATCTCATTCTCTCCGCTTCTCTTCTTCTCCCTTCTCTTCATCTCTCCACTTTTCTTCATCTCTCTTGTCATCTTTCTGCTTCTCTTTATCTCCCTTCATCTCATTCTCTCCGCATCTCTTCTTCTCCCGTCTCTTCATCTCTCCACTTCTCTTCATCTCTCTTGTCACCTCTCTGCTTCTCTTTATCTCCCTTCATCTCATTCTCTCCGCTTCTCTTCTTCTCCCGTCTCTTCATCTCTCCACTTTTCTTCATCTCTCTTGTCATCTTTCTGCTTCTCTTTATCTCCCTTCATCTCATTCTCTCCGCATCTCTTCTTCTCCCGTCTCTTCATCTTTCCACTTCTCTACATCTCTCTTGTCATCTTTCTGCTTCTCTTTATCTTCCTTCATCTCATTCTCTCCGATTCTCTTCTTCACCCATCTCTCTGCTAATCTTCATCTCTCTTGTCATCATTCTGCTTTTCTTTATCTCCCATCATCTCATACTCTCCGCATCTATTCTTCTCCCTTCCATTCATCTCACCACTTCTCTTCATCTCTCTTGTCACCTCTCTGCTTCTCTTTATCTCCCTTCATCTCATTCTCTCCGCTTCTCTTCTTCTCCTTTCTCTTCATCTCTCCACTTCTCTTCATCTCTCTTGTCATCTTTCTGCTTCTCTTTATCTCCCTTCATCTCATTCTCTCCGCTTCTCTTCTTCTCCTTTCTCTTCATCTCTCCACTTCTCTTCTCTCTCTCTTCTTCATCTCTCTTTGTCTTCTCTTTCTTCCCCTTCCCTCTCATTCTCTCCCTTCTCTTCTTCTCCTTTCTCTTCATCTCTCCACTTCTCTTCATCTCTCTTGTCTTTTCATCTTTCCCTTCATCTTTTCTCCTTCTCTCAATTTCTCCCATCTCTTCTTCCCTTCTCTTCATCTCTCTCTTCATCTTTCTTCTTCTCTTTCATCTCCCTTATCTTCTCTCCCCTTCTCTTCTTCTCTCCGTCTCTTCTTCTCCCGTCTCTTCATCTCTCCTTCTTCTCTTCTTCTCTCTTCATCTCATTCTCTCCATTCTTCTTCTCCCTTCTCTTCATCTCCCTTCATCTCTCTTGTCATTTTCTCTTCTCTTTATTCTCTTCTTCTTCTCCTTCTCTTCATCTCTCCACTTTCTCTTCTCTCTCTTGTCATTTGCTTCTTCTCCCTTCATCTCATTCTCTCCGCATCTCTTCTTCTCCTTCTTCATCTCTCCACTTCTTCATCTCTCTTGTCATTCTGCTTCCTTTCTCCCTTCATCTCATTCTCTCCCTCTCTTCTTCTCCCGTCTCTTCATCTCTCCACTTTCTTCATCTCTCTTGTCATCTTTCTCTTTATCTCCCTCTCTTTTCTCTCCCTTCATCTCATTCTCTCCCTTCTCTTCTTCTCCCGTCTCTTCATCTCTCCCTTTTCTTCTCATCTCTCTTGTCATCTTTCTGCTTCTCTTTATCTCCCCTTCATTCTCTCCCTTCTCTTCTCTTCTTCTCTCTCCTATTCTTCTCTTCATCTCTCTCCACTTTTCTTCATCATTCTCTTGTCATTATTTCTCTTCATTCTGCTTCTCTCCATTCTCTTCTCTCCCTTCATCTTCATTCTCATCTCCCTTTTCTCTTCTTCTCCCCTTCTCTTCATCTCTCCTTTCTTTCTTCATCTCTCTTGTCATCTTTCTGCTTCTCTTTATCTCCTTCATCTCATTCTCTCCCTTCTCTTCTTCTCCTTCTCTTCATCTTCTTCTTTTCTTCATCTCTCTTGTCATCTTTCTGCTTCTCTTTATCTCCCTTCCTTTTCTCTCTTCTCTTCTTCTCCCTTCTCTTCTCTCTCCTTCTCTTCATCTCTCTTGTCATCTTTTGCTTCTCTTTATCTCCCTTCATCTCATTTCCCTTCTCTTCTTCTCCCGTCTCCCTTCATCTTCTTCTCTCCCCTTCATCTTCTTCTCTTTTCTCCTTCATCTCTTCTCTCTTCTTTCTTCTTCTCTCTCTTCATCTCTCCACTTCTCTTCATCTCTCTTTCATCTCTCTTTCCTTCCTCCTTCATCTCTCCTCCTCTCTTCTTCATCTCTCTCTTGTCTTCTTGTCCTTGCTTCTCTTTATCTCCCTTCATCTCATTCTCTCCACGCCTCTCTTCTTCTCCCGTCTTCATCTCTCCTCTTTTTTCATCTCTCTTGTCATCTTTCTGCTTCTCTTTATCTCCCTTCATCTCCATCTCTCCTTCTCTTCTTCTCCCTTCATTCTTCATCTCTCTTGTCACTTTTCTTCTTCTCTCTTGTCATTCTCTCTGCTTCTCTTTCTCTCCCCTTCATCTCATTCTCTCTCTTTCTCTTCTTCTCTTTCTCTTCATCTCTCCCTTCTCTTCATCTCTCTTGTCATCTTTTCTGCTTCTCTTTATCTCCCTTCATCTCTCATTCTCTCCCTTCTCTTCTTCTCCACTTTTCTTCATCTCTCCTTCTCTTCTTCATCTCTCTTTCTCTTTCTTCTTCTCTTTCTCTCTCTTCTTCTCTCTTCTCTCCCTTCTCTTCTTCTCCCTTCTCTTCTCCACTTCTTTCTTTCTCTTCTCTCTCTCTTGTCTTCTCTCTGCTTCTCTTTTTCTCTCCTTCATCTCATTCTCTCCCCTTCATCTCTTCTTCTCTCTTTCTCTTTCTCTCCACTTCTCTCTTTCCTTGTTCCTCTCTGCTTCTCTTTATCTCCCTTCATCTCATTCTCTCCCTTTCTTTCTTCTCCCTTCTTCATCTCTCCTCTTCTCTTCATCTCTCTTGTCCTTCTTTCTGCTTCTCTTTCTCTCCCTTCATCTCATTCTCTCCCTTCTCTTCTTCTCCCTTCTCTTCATCTCTCCTTTTTCTTCATCTTTGTCATCTTTCTGCTTCTCTTTCTCTTTTCTTCTTCTCATTCTCTCCTCTCTTCTTCTCCTTCTCTTCATCTCTCCACTTCTTCATCTCTCTTGTCCTCTCTCTGCCTCTCTTTATTTCCCATTCATCTCATTCTCTCCTTCTTCTTTCTTCTCCCTTCTCTTCATCTCTCCACTTCTCTTCATCTCTCTTGTCATCTTTCTGCTTCTCTTTATCTCCCTTCATCTCATTCTCTCCGCTTCTCTTCTTCTCCCGTCTCTTCATCTCTCCACTTTTCTTCATCTCTCTTGTCATCTTTCTGCTTCTCTTTATCTCCCTTCATCTCATTCTCTCCGCTTCTCTTCTTCTCCCTTCTCTTCATCTCTCCACTTTTCTTCATCTCTCTTGTCATCTTTCTGCTTCTCTTTATCTCCCTTCATCTCATTCTCTCCTTCTCTTCTTCTCCCTTCTCTTCATCTCTCCACTTTTCTTCATCTCTCTTCATCTTTCTCTTCTCTTTATCTCCTTTCATCTCATTCTCTCCTTCTTCTTCTCTTCTCTTCATCTCTCCACTTCTCTTCATCTCTCTTGTCATCTCTCTTCTCTTTATCTCCCTTCATCTCATTCTCTCCCGCCTCTTCTTCTCCCTTCTCTTCATCTCTCCTCTTTTCTTCATCTCTCTTGTCATCTTTCTGCTTCTTCTTTCTCCCTTCATCTCATTCTCTCCTTCTCTCTTCTCCCTTCTTCATCTCTCCTTTTCTTCATCTCTCTTGTCATTTTCTGCTTCTCTTTATCTCCCTTCATCTCTCATTCTCTCCCTTCTCTTCTTCTCCCGTCTCTTCATCTCTCCTTTTCTTCATTCTCTTGTCACCTCTCTGCCTCTCTTTGTCTCCCTTCATCTCATTCTCTCCCTTCTCTTCTTCTCCTTCTCTTCATCTATCCACTTTTCTTCATCTCTCTTGTCATCTTTCTGCTTCTCTTTATCTCCCTTCATCTCATTCTCTCTGCTTCTCTTCTTCTCCCGTCTCTTCATCTCTCCACTTCTCTTCATCTCTCTTCTCATTCTTTCTTCTTCTCTTTATCTCCCTTCATCTCATTCTTCTCTCTTCTCTTCTTCTCCCTTTCTCTTCATCTCTCCTTTTTCTTCATCTCTCTTTTTCATTTTTCTGCTTCTCTTTATCTCCCTTCATCTCATTCTCTCCTTTCTCTTCTTCCTCCCTTCTCTTCATCTTCTCCTCTTCTTCTTTCCCTCTCATCCTCTCCTTCTCTGCTTCTCTTTTCTCTCTTCTTCTTCTCATTCTCTCTTCTTCTCTTCTTCTCCCACTTTTCTTCATCTTCCACTTTTCTTCATCTCTCTTGTCATCTTTCTTCTTCTCTTTCTCTCCCTTCCTCTCATTCTCTCCTTTGCTTCTTCTTTTCTTCTCTTTGTTCCTTCATCTTTTCTTTCTCTCTCTCTTGTCCCTCTCTTCCTCCTCTTTATCTCCCTTCTCCCCTTCTTCTCTCCTTCTTCTTCTTCTTCTCCCTCTCTTTTCTCTCCACTTTTCTTCATCTCTCTTGTCCTTTTCTTCTCTTTATCCCCTTCATCTCCTTCTCTCCCCTTCTTCTCTTTCTCCCGTCTCTTTGCTTCTTCTTTTCTTCATCTCTCTTTCCCTTCTCCTCTTCTTCTCTTTCTCTCCCTTCATCTCATTCTCTCTCTTCTTCTTCTTCTTCTTCTTCTTCTTCTCTCCACTTTTTCTTCATCTTCTCTTGTCATATTCTTTCCTTTATCTCTTTCTGCTTCATCTCATTCTCTTCCATTCCTCTTCTTCCCCTTCTCTTCTCTCTTCCTTTTCTTTCATCTCTCTTCCTTCTCTCTCTTCTTCTTCTCTTTATCTCCCTTCATCTCATTCTCTTCCACTTTCTTCTTCTCCCTTCTCTTCATCTTCTCCACTTTTCTTCATCTCTCTTGTCTCTCTTCTTCTTCTCTTTATCTCCCCTTCATCTCATTCTCTCCCTTCTTTCTTCTCCCTTCTCTTCATCTCTTCCTTTTCTTCATCTCCCTTCCATCTTTTGCTTCTCTTTATCTCCCTTCATTTCATTCTCTCCCTCTTCTTCTTCTTCTTCTTCTCCTTCTTCTCTCTTGTCTCTCCTTCTCTTTTCTTCCTCTCTCATTCTCCCATCTTCTTTTCCCTTCCTCTCTCCCCTTTTCTTCATCTCTCTTGTCTCTCTTCTTCTCTTCTTCTCCCTTCTCTTTCTCTCTCCTCTTCTTCTCTCATCTCTCTTTTCTTTATCTCTTTCATCTTTCTGCTTCTCTTTATCTCCCTTCATCTCATTCTCTCCCGGGGTCTCTTCTTCTCCCTCTCTTCATCTCCCCCTTTTTCATCTCTCTTGTCATCTTCTCTGCTTCTCTTTATCTCCCTTCATCTCATTCTCTCCTTCTCCTCTTCTTCTCCCCTTCTTCATCTCTCCACTTTTCTTCAACTCTTTCATCTTCTGCTTCTCTTTATCTCCTTCATCTCATTCTCTCCTCTCTTCTTCTCTCCTTCTCTTCCTCTCTCTTCTTTTTCTTTCATCTCTTCTTGTCATCTTTCTCTCTTTCTCTTTCTTCTCCTTCTCTCTCTCATTCTCTCCTTTCTCTCTCTTCTTCTCATTCTCTCCCTTCTTTTCTTCTCTCTCTTCCTTCTTTTCTTCCTCTCTCTTGTCACCTTTCTGCTTCTTTTATCTCCCTTCATCTCATTCTCTCCCTTCTCTTCTTCTCCTCTCTTCATCTCTCACTCTCTTCATCTCTCTTTGTCATCTTTCCTTCTTCTCTTTCTTCTCCCTTCATCTCATTCTCTTTTCTTTCTTCTCCCCTCTCTTCATCTCTCCACTTTTCTTCATCTCTCTTTCATCTCTCTGCTTATTCTTTCCCTTCATCTCATTCTCTCCTTCTTCTCCTTCTCTTCTTCTTCCTCTTTTCATCTCTCCCTTTTCTTCATCTTTCTTGTCATCTTTCCTTCTTCTTCTCTTTCTTCTTTGCTTCATCTCATTCTCTCCTTCTTCTTTCTTCTCCCTTCTCTTCTTCTCTCCTCTTCTCTTCATCTCTCTTCTCCTCTTTCTTCTTCTCTTTATTCTTCCTTCATCTTCATTCTCTCCCTTCTTTTTCTCCACCGCTCTCTTCATCTCTTCCCTTTTCTTCATTCATTTCTTGTTTTGCTTCTTCTTTCCTTTCATCTTATTCTCTTTCTCCTTTCTCCCATTTCTCTTCATCTTCTTTTCTCTCTCTTGTCACCTCTCTGCTCTTTATTCTTCATCTTCTTCTTCTTCTTCTTCTTCTTCTTCTTCTTCTTCTTCTTCTCTCTTGTCATTTTCTCTTCTCTTTATCTCCCTTCATCTCATTCTCTCCTCTTTCTTCTCCCCTTCTCTTCATTCTCCACTTCCTTCATCTCTCTTGTCATCTTTTTTTCTTTTTTTTCTTCTTCTTTTCTTCTCTCCCTTTATCATCTCTCCTTCTCTTCATCTCTCTTTCATCTTTCATCCTCTCTTTTATTCCCTTCTCTCATTCTCTCTTCTTTCTTCTTCTTCTCTTCATCTCTCTTCTTCTTCTTCTTCTCTCTTTCATCTTTCTTTCTCTTTTCTTCTCCCTTCATTTCCCGCCTCCCCGCTTTCTTCTCCTTCTCTTCTCCCCTTCCTCTTTTCTTGTTTTGCTTCTTCTTTGCTTTCTTTATCTTCATTTCTCCTTCTCCTTTTCTTCTTTCCCTCTCATCCTCCACTTTTCTTCATCTCTCTTCTTCTTCTTCTTCTTCTTTTCTTCTTCTTCTCCTTCTCTCCACTTTTTCTTCATTTTCAT
>CAHIKZ030000856.1:535000-560000 GCA_903632075.3 Acanthosepion pharaonis | reverse complement strand
TCCCTTCTTTTCTTGTTTTGCTTCTTCTTTGCTTTCCTTATCTCCATTTCTCATTCTCTTTCTTCTCCTCTTCTTCTTTCCCTCTCTCCCCTCCTATTATTTATTCTTTTCTTCATCTTCTTCTTCTTCTTCTTCTTCTTCTTCTTCTTCTTCTTCTTCTTCTTCTTCTTCTCCCCTTTTCTCCCTTTTTCACTTCCTTCTTCTCCCCTTCACCTTTTCTGATCCTTCTCCTCCCCTTCCTCTTTTCTTGTTTTGCTTCTTCTTTTCAGCTTTCCTTATCCATTTCCTTCTCCTCTTCTTCTTTCCCTCTCATCCTCCTCATATTTATTCTTTCTTCTTCTTCTTCTTCTTCTTCTTCTTCTTCTTCTTCTTCTTCTTTCTTCATTTTCCAACTTTCTCCTTATTCTTTCCCGCCCACCGCATTTTCTGATCCTTCTCCTCCCCTTCCTCTTTTCTTGTTTTCACTTCTTCTTTGCTTTCCTTATTCCATTTTCTTCTCCTCTTCTTCTTTCCCTCTCATCCTCCTATTCTTTATTCTTTTCTTCTTCTTCTCTTCTTCTTCTTCTTCTTCTTCTTCTTTTTTCTTCATTTTCAACCTCTCCTTATTCTTTCCCGCTTCCTTCATCTCATTCCCCTGATCCTTCTCCTCCCCTTCCTCTTTTCTTGTTTTCTTCTTTGCTTTCCTTATACCATTTCCCTTCTCTCTTCTTCTTTCCCTCTCATCCTCCTATTATTTATTCTTTCTTCTTCTTCTTCTTCTTCTTCTTCTTCTTCTTTCTTCTTTTCTCTCTTTTCTTCATCTTTTCTTCCCGCCCACCGCGTTTTCCTTCATCCTTCTCTCCCCTTCCTCTTTTCTTGTTTTCATCTTCTTCTTTTGCTTTCCTCTCCATTTCCCTTCTCCTCTTCTTCTTTCTCTCTCATCCTCTCTTCTCTTCTTTCTTCTTCTTCTTCTTCTTCTTCTTCTTCTTCTTCTTCTTTCCTTCTCCTTTTTCTTCCCCCTCTCCCGATCCTTTTCCCCTTCATCTCTTTTCCTCTTTTTCTCTTCTTCTTTGCTTTTCTTCTTTCTTCTTCTCTTCTCTCCTTCTTCTTTCTCCCTCTCCCTCCTTCTTTCTTCTCTTCTTCTTCTTCTTCTTCTTCTTCTTCTTCTTCTTCTTCTTCTTCTTCTTCTTCTTCACTTTTCTTCTTTTTCCACCTCTCCTTCATTCTTTCCCTGATTTTCCTCTTCCTTCTCCTCCCCTTCCTCTTTTCTTGTTTTGCTTCTTCTTTGCTTTCCTTATTCCATTTCCCTTCTCTCTTCTTCTTTCCCTCTCTCTTCCTCCTATTATTTATTCTTTCTTCTTCTTCTTCTTCTTCTTCTTCTTCTTCTTCTTCTTCTTTCCACTTTTCTTCATTTCTTCTCTCTTATTCTTTCCCGCCCCCATTTTCTGATCCTTCTCCTCCCCTTCCTCTTTTCTTGTTTTGCTTCTTCTTTGCTTTCCTTATACCATTTCCCTTCTCCTCTTCTTCTTTCCCTCTCATCCTCCTATTATTTATTCTTTCTTCTTCTTCTTCTTCTTCTTCTTCTTCTTCTTCTTCTCTCTCTTTTCTTCGTTTTCAACCTCTCCTTATTCTTTCCCTTCCCATTCTCTTTCTTCTTCTCCTTCTCCTCCCCTTCCTCTTTTCTTGTTTTGCTTCTTTTGCTTTCCTTATCCATTTCCCTTCTCTCTTCTTCTTCTCCTCTTCATCTCCTGTTATTTTTCTTCTCTTCTTCTTCTTCTTCTTCTTCTTCTCTTCTTCTTCTTTCTCCCACTTTTCTTCATTTTCAACCTCTCCTTATTCTTTTCCGCCCACCCCCAATTCTTCCTTCTCCTCCCTCTCATCTTTTTCTTGTTTTGCTTCTTCTTTGCTTTCCTGATTCTCATTTCCCTTCTCTTCTTCTTCTTCCCCTTTTCCTCCTCTCTTGTTCTTTATTCTTCTCTTCTTCTTCTTCTTCTTCTTCTTCTTCTTCTCCCGTCTTTTCTTCATTTTCAACTCTCCTTCTTTTTCTTTCCCTTTATCTCCCTTTTTCTCATTCCTTCTCCTCCCCTTCCTCTTTTCTTGTTTTCTTCTTCTTTGTCTTTCTGCTTCTCTTTTCCCCTTTCCCTTCTCTTCTTCTTCTTTCCTCTCATCCTCCTTCTTTCTTTCTTCTTTCATCTTCTTCTTCTTCTTCTTCTTCTTCTTCTCTTCTCCTTTTTCTTCTTTTTCCTCTTCTTCTTCCTCTCTCTTATTCTTTCCCTCTCCGCGTTTTTCCTCCTCCTTCTCCTCCCTTCCTCTTTTCTTGTTTTTTATTCTTCTTTTCATTCTTTCCTTATACCATTTCCTTCTCTTCTTCTTCTTTCCCTCTCATCCTCCTTTATTTATTCCTTCTTCTCTTCTTCTTCTTCTCTTCTTCTTCTTCTTCTTCTTCTTCTCCACTTTTTCTTCGTTTTCAACCTCTCCTTATTCTTTCCCGCTTCCCCGCGTTTTCCCCTTCCTTCTCCTCCCCTTCCTCTTTTCTTGTTTTGCTTCTTCTTTGCTTTCCTTATTTCCATTTCCCTTCTCCTCTTCTTCTTTCTCTCTCCCCTCCTATTATTTATTCTTTCTTCTTCTTCTTCTTCTTCTTCTTCTTCTTCTTCTTCTTCTTCTCACTTTTCTTTCGTTTCCCTTCCTCTCCTTATTCTTTCCCCCCACCGCGTTTTCCATTCCTTCTCCTCCCCTTCCTCTTTTCTTGTTTTGCTTCTTCTTTTCTTCTCCTCATTCCATTTTCCTTCTCCTCTTCTTCTTTCCCTCTTCATCATCCTCCCAATTATTTCTTCTTCTTCTTCTTCTTCTTCTTCTTCTTCTTCTTCTCTTCACTTTTCTTCGTTTCTCTTCTTCTTCCCCCTTATTCTTTCCCTTTTCTCTTTTTCCTCCCTTCTTCCTCCCCTTCCTCTTTTCTTGTTTTGCTTCTTCTTTGCTTTCCTTATACCATTTCCCTTCTCTCCTTCTTCTTTCCCCCTTCATCCTCCTATTTTCTTCTTTCTTCTTCTTCTTCTTCTTCTTCTTCTTCTTCTTCTTCTTCTCCACTTTTCTTCGTTTTTCTCCCTCTCTTATTCTTTCCCCTTCTTTCCTCTTCCTTCTCCTCCCCTTCCTCTTTTCTTGTTTTTATTCTTCTTTTCTTTCCTTATACCATTCTTCTCCTCTTCTTCTTTCCCTCTCATCCTCCTATTATTTATTCTTTTTCTTCTTCTTCTTCTTCTTCTTCTTCTTCTCCCTTCTTTTTCTTCGTTTTCAACCTCTCCTTATTCTTTCCCTTGTCCGCGTTTTCCCTGATCCTTCTCCTCCCCTTCCTCTTTTCTTGTTTTTGCTTCTTCTTTGCTTTCCTTATTTCATTTCCCTTCTCCTCTTCTTCTTTCCCTCTCATCCTCCCTTCTTTATTTCTTTCTTCTTCTTCTTCTTCTTCTTCTTCTTCTTCTTCTTTCTTCTTCTTTTCTTCTCTCTCTTTTCTTCATTTCTCTCTTCTCCTTATTCTTTTCCCTTTCTCCTTTTCCTTCTCCTTCTCTTCCCCCCATCCTCTTTTCTTGTTTCTTTCTTCTTCTTTGCTTTCCTTCATTCCATTTCCTTCTCTCTTCTTCTTTCCCCCCTCTCATCCTCCTAGTATTTCTTCTTCTTCTTCTTCTTCTTCTTCTTCTTCTTCTTCTTCTTCTCCTTATACTTTTCCCTTCTTTTTCTTCTTCCCTTCATCGGAATTTCCGCCCATTCTTCTCTTTTCTTCTTCTTCTCCTCCTTTCCTCTTTTCTTGTTTTGCTTCTTCTTTGCTTTCCTTATTTCATTTCCTTCTCCTCTTCTTCTTTCCTCTCATCCTCCTTTATTTATTCTTTCTTCTTCTTCTTCTTCTTCTTCTTCTTCTTCTTCTCTCATCTTTTCTTCTTTTTCTTCTCTTCTCTTCTTCTTCTTCTTCATTTCATTTTTTCATCTGATCCTTCTCCTCCCCTTCCTCTTTTCTTGTTTTTCTTCCTTCTTTTTTCTTTCCTTTATTCCTTATTCATTTCCCTTCTCCTCTTCTTCTTTCTCTCTCATCCTCCTATTATTTATTCTTTCTTCTTCTTCTTCTTCTTCTTCTTCTTCTTCTTCTTCCCCTTCTTCATTTCACCCTCTCCTTATTCTTTCCCGCCCACCGCGTTTCCCTGATCCTTCTCCTCCCCTTCCTCTTTTCTTGTTTTGCTTCTTCTTTGCTTTCCTTATACCATTTCCCTTCTCCTCTTCTTCTTTCCCTCTCATCCTCCTATTATTTATTCTTTCTTCTTCTTCTTCTTCTTCTTCTTCTTCTTCTTCTTCTTCTTCTTCATTTTTCAACTGATTCTCCTCTTCTCATCCCCTTTCCCCGCCATTCGTTTTCCTGATCTCTTCTCCTCCCCTTCCTCTTTTCTTGTTTTCGTATGATTCTTCTTTTCTTTCCTTCCCCATTTCCCTTCTCCTCTTCTTCTTTCTCTCTCATCCTCCTCCTCCAATTCTTCTTCTTCTTCTTCTTCTTCTTCTTCTTCTTCTTCTTCTTCTTCTTCTCCACTTTTTCTTCGTTTTCAACCTCTCCTTATTCTTTCCCGCCCACCGCGTTTTCCTGATCCTTCTCCTCCCCTTCCTCTTTTCTTGTTTTGCTTCTTCTTTGCTTTCCTTATTCCCCCCTTTCCCTTCTCCTCTTCTTCTTTCCCTCTCATCCTCCCCATTCTTTCTTTTCTTCTTCTTCTTCTTCTTCTTCTTCTTCTTCCCACTTTTCTTCATTTTTCAACCTCTCCTTATCTTTCCCTTCCACCGCATTTTCCTGATCCTTCTCCTTCCCTTCCTCTTTTCTTGTTTTCTCCTTCTTCTTTTAATTTCCTTATTTCCATTTCCTCTCCTCTTCTTCTTTCCTCTCATCCTCCTATTATTTATTCTTTCTTCTCTTCTTCTTCTTCTTCTTCTTCTTCTTCTTCTTCTTCTTCTTCTCCCACTTTTCTTCATTTCGTCCCTCTCCTTCTTCCCGCTTTCCCCCCCATCTCCGTTTTCCTCTCCTTCTCCTCCCCTTCCTCTTTTCTTGTTTTTGCTTCTTCTTTGCTTTTTCTTATACCATTTCCCTTCTCTCTTCTTCTTTCCCTCTCATCCTCCTATTATTTATTCTTTCTTCTTCTTCTTCTTCTTCTTCTTCTTCTTCTTCTTCTCACTTTCTTCTTCCGACTTTCCCCTCAATTCATTCTTTCCCTTCCTGATTCTCCTGATCCTTCTCCTCCCCTTCCTCTTTTCTTGTTTTTGCTTCTTCTTTGCTTTCCTTCCCCATTTCCTTCTCCTCTTCTTCTTTCTCTCTCATCCTCCTTCCCCAATTCTTTCTTCTTCTTCTTCTTCTTCTTCTTCTTCTTCTTCTTCTCCCCTTTTCTTCATTTTCCAACCTCTCCTTATTCTTTCCCGCCCACTTCTTCCCCATCCTTCTCCTCCCCTTCCTCTTTTCTTCTTTTTCTTCTTCTTTGCTTTCCTCCCCATTTCCTTCTCTCTTCTTCTTTCTCTCTTCCTCCTCGACTTTTATTCAATTCTTCTTCTTCTTCTTCTTCTTCTTCTTCTTCTTCTTTTTCTTCTTCTTTCTCCTCCTTCCTCTTTTCTTCCGTTTTCAACCTCTCCTTCTTCTTTCCCCTTCTCCCCAATTCTTTTTCCTCTCATCCTCCCCTTCTCACTTCTTCTCCCCTTCCTCTTTTCTTGTTTTCATCTTCTTCTTTTCTTTCCTTATTCCCCATTTCCCTTCTCTCCTTCTTCTTTCTTTCCTTCTCATCCTCCTTTCTCCTCTTCTTCTTCCCCCAATTCTTTTCTTCTTCTTCTTCTTCTTCTTCTTCTTCTTCTCCACTTTTTCTTCGTTTTCAACCTCCCTTATTCTTTCCCTTCGTTTTCCTGATCCTTCTCCCCCCTTCCTCTTTTCTTGTTTTCTTTCTTCTTTTGCTTTCCTTATTCCATTTCCCTTCTCCCTCTTCTTCTTTCCCTCTCATCCTCCTATTATTTCTTCTTTCTTCTTCTTCTTCTTCTTCTTCTTCTTCTTCTTCTTTCCCATTTTCTTCGTTTTCAACCTCTCCTTATTCTTTCCCGCCCACCGCGTTTTCCTGATCCTTCTCCTCCCCTTCCTCTTTTCTTGTTTTGCTTCTTCTTTGCTTTCCTTATACCATTTCCCTTCTCCTCTTCTTCTTT
Source organism: Acanthosepion pharaonis (assembly GCA_903632075.3). Lineage (NCBI taxonomy): Eukaryota > Metazoa > Mollusca > Cephalopoda > Sepiida > Sepiidae > Acanthosepion > Acanthosepion pharaonis. The sequence goes on along the minus strand of CAHIKZ030000856.1, from coordinate 553,823 downwards.
CCCTCTCATCCTCCTATTATTTATTCTTTCTTCTTCTTCTTCTTCTTCTTCTTCTTCTTCTTCTTCTTCTTCTTCTTCTTTTTTCGTTTTCCCTCTTCTTCTTTCCCCCCCAATTCCTGATCCTTCTCCTCCCCTTCCTCTTTTCTTGTTTTCACTTCTTCTTTGCTTTCCTTATACCATTTCCCTTCTCCTCTTCTTCTTTCCCTCTCATCCTCCTATTATTTATTCTTTCTTCTTCTTCTTCTTCTTCTTCTTCTTCTTCTCCACTTTTTCTTCGTTTTCAACCTCTCCTTATTCTTTCCCGCCCACCGCGTTTTCCTGATCCTTCTCCTCCCCTTCCTCTTTTCTTGTTTTGCTTCTTCTTTGCTTTCCTTATACCATTTCCCTTCTCCTCTTCTTCTTTCCCTCTCATCCTCCTATTATTTATTCTTTCTTCTTCTTCTTCTTCTTCTTCTTCTTCTTCTTCTCCACTTTTTCTTCGTTTTCAACCTCTCCTTATTCTTTCCCTTCCCCCGCGTTTTCCCTGATCCTTCTCCTCCCTTCCCTCTTTTCTTGTTTTCGGAATCTTCTTTGCTTTCTCTTCTACCATTTCCCCCAATTCCTCTTCTTCTTTCTCTCATCCTCCTATTATTTATTTTCGTCTTCTTCTTCTTCTTCTTCTTCTTCTTCTTCTTCTTCCCCACTTTCGTTCGTTTTCAACCTCTCCTTATTCTTTCCCCCAATTCACCGGATTTCGTATGATTCCTTCTCTTCTCCCCTTCCTCTTTTCTTGTTTTGCTTCTTCTTTTCTTTCCTTATGATTCTCACTCCTCTCCCTCTTCTTCTTCCCCTCATCCTCCTTCTTCTTTCTTCTTCTTCTTCTTCTTCTTCTTCTTCCCAATTTTTTCGTTTTTCAAGTCCTCTCCTTATTCTTTCCCGCCCACCGCGTTTTCCTGATCCTTCTCCTCCCCTTCCTCTTTTCTTGTTTTGCTTCTTCTTTGCTTTCCTTATACCATTTCCCTTCTCCTCTTCTTCTTTCTCTCTCATCCTCCTATTATTTATTCTTTCTTCTTCTTCTTCTTCTTCTTCTTCTTCTTCTTCTTTCTTCTCCACTTTTTCTTCGTTTTCAACCTCTCCTTATTCTTTCCCGCCCACCGCGTTTTCCTGATCCTTCTCCTCCCCTTCCTCTTTTCTTGTTTTGCTTCTTCTTTGCTTTCCTTATACCATTTCCCTTCTCCTCTTCTTCTTTCCCTCTCATCCTCCTATTATTTATTCTTTCTTCTTCTTCTTCTTCTTCTTCTTCTTCTTCTTCTTCACTTTTTCTTCTTTTCTTCCTCCTTATTCTTTCCCGATTTCCGTATTTTCCTTCTCCTTCTCCTCCCCTTCCTCTTTTCTTGTTTTCCTTCTTCTTTTGCTTTCCTTATACCATTTCCCTTCTCCTCTTCTTCTTTCCCTCTCATCCTCCTATTATTTATTCTTTCTTCTTCTTCTTCTTCTTCTTCTTCTTCTTCTTCTTCTTCTCCACTTTTTCTTCGTTTTCAACCTCTCCTTATTCTTTCCCGCCCACCGCGTTTTCCTGATCCTTCTCCTCCCCTTCCTCTTTTCTTGTTTTGCTTCTTCTTTGCTTTCCTTATACCATTTCCTTCTCCTCTTCTTCTTTCCTCTCATCCTCCTATTCGGATTTCGTTCTTTCTTCTTCTTCTTCTTCTTCTTCTTCTTCTTCCAATTCTTCTTTTCCACTTTTCTTCTTATTCTTTCCCTCCCCACCCAATTCCATTTTTCCTGATCCTTCTCCTCCCCTTCCTCTTTTCTTGTTTTGCTTCTTCTTTGCTTTCCTTATACCATTTCCCTTCTCCTCTTCTTCTTTCCCTCTCATCCTCCTATTATTTATTCTTTCTTCTTCTTCTTCTTCTTCTTCTTCTTCTTCTTCTCCACTTTTTCTTCGTTTTCAACCTCTCCTTATTCTTTCCCGCCCACCGCGTTTTCCTGATCCTTCTCCTCCCCTTCCTCTTTTCTTGTTTTGCTTCTTCTTTGCTTTCCTTCTTCTTCCGACCTTCTCCTTCTTCTTTCGTTCCTCTCATCCTCCCTATTATTTATTCTTTCTTCTTCTTCTTCTTCTTCTTCTTCTTCTCTTCTCCTTCTTCCCCAATTCGATTTCAACCTTCTCCTTCTTTCCCTTCCACCCAATTTCCCGTATGATTCTCCTTCTTCTCCCTTCCTCTTTTCTTTCGTTTGCTTCTTCTTTTCCCTTTCCTTATTCAGATTTCCCTTCTTCTCTTCTTCTTTCCCTCTCATCCTCCTATTATTTATTCTTTCTCTTCTTCTTCTTCTTCTTCTTCTTCTTCTTTCTTCTCCACTTTTCTTCGTTTTTCCCCCCAATTCTTTTTCGCCCACCGCGTTTTCACTCTTCTCCCTCCTTCTTCCTCTTTTCTTGTTTTTCTTCTTCTTTGCTTTCCTTATTCCATTTCCCTTCTCCTCTTCTTCTTTCCTCTCATCCCCCTATTCCATTTCTTTCGTTTTCTTCTTCTTCTTCTTCTTCTTCTTCTTCTTCTTCTTCTTCTTCTCCACTTTTTCTTCGTTTTCAAATTCCCTTATTCTTTTCCATCTCACCGTTTTCCTGATCCTTCCCCCCTTCCTCTTTTCTTGTTTTGCTTCTTCTTTGCTTTCCTTATACCATTTCCCTTCTCCTCTTCTTCTTTCCCTCTCATCCTCCTATTATTTATTCTTTCTTCTTCTTCTTCTTCTTCTTCTTCTTCTCCACTTTTTCTTCGTTTTCAACCTCTCCTTATTCTTTCCCGCCCACCGCGTTTTCCTGATCCTTCTCCTCCCCTTCCTCTTTTCTTGTTTTGCTTCTTCTTTGCTTTCCTTATACCATTTCCCTTCTCCTCTTCTTCTTTCCCTCTCATCCTCCTCCTATTATTTATTCTTTCTTCTTCTTCTTCTTCTTCTTCTTCTTCCCCTTCTTCTCCACTTTTCTTCGTTTTCTTCTCTTCCTCTCCTTATTCTTTCCCGCCCACCGCGTTTTCCTGATCCTTCTCCTCCCCTTCCTCTTTTCTTGTTTTGCTTCTTCTTTGCTTTCCTTATACCATTTCCCTTCTCCTCTTCTTCTTTCTCTCTCATCCTCCTATTATTTATTCTTTCTTCTTCTTCTTCTTCTTCTTCTTCTTCTTCTTCTTCTCCACTTTTTCTTCGTTTTCAACCTCTCCTTATTCTTTCCCGCCCACCGCGTTTTCCTGATCCTTCTCCTCCCCTTCCTCTTTTCTTGTTTTGCTTCTTCTTTGCTTTCCTTATACCATTTCCCTTCTCCTCTTCTTCTTTCTCTCTCCTCCCCCTTAATTCTTTCTTCTTCTTCTTCTTCTTCTTCTTCTTCTTCTTCTTCCCATTTTCTTCCATTTCACTTCTTCTCTTATTCTTTCCCCCACCGCTTCTCCCGTTTTCCTGATTCTTCTCTTCTCTTCTTGTCACTTCCCTCTTTTCTTTCGTTTGATTCTTCTTTTCTCTCCTTATTCCCCCAATTCCCTTCTCCTCTTCTTCTCCTCCTCTCATCCTCCTCCCCAATTCTTTCTTCTTCTTCTTCTTCTTCTTCTTCTTCTTCCCCTCCCTTCTTCTTCTTCTTCTTCTTCTCCTCTTTTCTTCTTTTCCCCCCAATTCCCTTTCTTTCCCGTATTTTTCTTCCTTCTCCTCCCCTTCCTCTTTTCTTGTTTCACTTCTTCTTTGCTTCCCCCAATTCCCATTTCCTTCTCCTCTTCTTCTTTCCCTCTCATCCTCCCTGAATTTCATTCTTTCTCTTCTTCTTCTTCTTCTTCTTCTTCTTCTCCCAATTTTCTTCGTTTCAACCTCTTCTTCCTCCTTTCCCCGCCCACCGCGTTTTTCCCTGATCCTTCTCCTCCCTTCCTCTTTTCTTGTTTTGCTTCTTCTTTGCTTTCCTTCTACCATTTCCCCAATTCTCCTCTTCTTCTTTCCCTCTCATCCTCCTTCCCCCCATTCTTTTCTTCTTCTTCTTCTTCTTCTTCTTCTTCTTCTTCTTCTTCTTCTTCTCCTTTTTCTTCATTTTCTCACTCTCCTTATTCTTTCCCTCCTCACCACGTTTTCCTGATCCTTCTCCTCCCTTCCTCTTTTCTTGTTTTGCTTCTTCTTTTTCTTTCCTTATTCTCACCTTCTCTCTTCTTCTTTCTCTCTCATCCTCCTATTATTTATTCTTTCTTCTTCTTCTTCTTCTTCTTCTTCTTCTTTTCTTCTTCTTTTCTCCTCTTTTCGACTTCCCCCTCTTATTCCGAATTTCGTATGATCCTTCTCCTCCCCTTCCCCTTTTCTTGTTTTCTTCTTCTTTGCTTTCCTTCTTCCATTTCCTTCTCCTCTTCTTCTTTCCCTCTCATCCTCCTCTTCTTTATTCTTTCTTCTTCTTCTTCTTCTTCTTCTTCTTCTTCTCTCCCCCAATTCTCTCCTTATTCTTTTCCCGCCCTCTTTTCTTCCGACTTCCTCCCCTTCCTCTTTTTTCGTTTGCTTCTTCTTTTCTTTCCTTCCTTCCCCCTTTCCCTTCTTCTTGATTCTCTCTCTCTCTCTCCTTTCTTCTTCTTCTTCTTCTTCTTCTTCTTCTTCTTCTTCTTCTTCTTCTCCTTTTCTTCCTTTTCAACCTCTCCTTATTCTTTCCCGCTCACCGCGTTTCTCCCTTCTCTCCCCTTCCTCTTTTCTTGTTCTTCTTCTTTGCTTTCTTATACCATTTCCCTCTCCTCTTCTTCTTTCTCTCATCCTCCCTTCTTTATTCTTTCTTCTTCTTCTTCTTCTTCTTCTTCTTCTTCTTCTTCTCTTCTTTCCCTTCATTTTCTTCATTTTTCTCTCCTTATTCTTTCCCCAATTCATTTTCATTTTTCTCCTTCTTCTCCCCTTCCCTTTTTCTTGTTTTTCTTCTTCTTTGCTTTCTTCCCGACTTTCCCTTCTCCTTTCTTCTTTTCTCTCTCATCCTCCTTTATTTTTTTCTTCTTTTCTTCTTCTTCTTCTTCTTCTTCTTCCCCCATTTTCTTCGTTTTCTCCTCTTCTTATTCTTTCCCCCCACCGCGTTTCCCTATCCTTCTCCTCCCCTTCCTCTTTTCTTGTTTTTGCTTCTTCTTTGCTTTCCTTATACCATTTCCTTCTCCTCTTCTTCTTTCCTCTCATCCTCCTCTTTTTATTCTTTCTTCTCTTCTTCTTCTTCTTCTTCTTCTTCTTCTTCTTCTTCTTCTTCTCCACTTTTCTTCATTTTCACTTTCTCCCTTATTCTTTCCCGCTCCCATTTTCGTATGATTTCCTCATCCTTCTCCTCCCCTTTCCTCTTTTCTTGTTTTTCTTCTTCTTTTCTTTCCTTATTCCATTTCCCTTCTCCTCTTCTTCTTTCTCTCTCTTTCCTCCTTCATTTTATTCTTTCTTCTTCTTCTTCTTCTTCTTCTTCTTCTTCTTCTTCATCTTCTCCTTTTTCTTCGTTTCATCTCTCTCCTTATTCTTTTTCAGGACCCATTTTCCCTCTTCTCCTCCCCTTCCTCTTTTCTTGTTTTTTGATTCTTCTTTTGCTCACCTTCTTTCTACCATTTCCCTTCTCCTCTTCTTCTTCTCTCTTCATCTTCCCCTTCATTTATTCTTTCTTCTTCTTCTTCTTCTTCTTCTTCTTCTTCTTCAATTCTTTTCTTCTCTCTTCCACTTTTCTTCTTTTGCATCTTCCCCCTTTCCATTTCTTTTTCCTTCTCTTCTTCCTCCCCTTCCTCCCTTTCAGATTTCTTTTTTCTTCTTCTTTTCTTCTTTCCTTTTCCATTTCCCTTCTTTCTCTTCTTTCCCCTCTCATCCTCCTTTTCTTTATTCTTTCTTCTTTTCTTCTTTTCTTCTTCTTCTTCTTTCTCCCCTTTTTCTTCTTTTCTTATCTTCATCTCCTTCTTCTTCTCCACTTTTCCCCCAATTTTTTTCTTTTCCTATCCTTCTCTCTCCACCCCTTCTTTTCTTGTTTTGCTTCTTCTTTTCCCTTCATCTTTCCCCAATTCTCTTCTTCTCCCTTCTCCTCTTCTTCTTCCTCCAATTCCTTTTCGTTTCTTTCTTCTCTTCTTCTTCTTCTTCTTCTCTTCTTCTTCTTCTTCTTCTTCTCATTTTCTTTCTTTCTTCCTCTCCTTTAATTCCTTTTTCTTATTTTCTTCTTCTTCTCCTTCTCCCTATCCCCTTTCTCTTTCTCTTCTTTTGCTTCTTCTTTTCTCCCTTCATCTTCTTTCTTCATTTCTTCTTCTCCTCTTCTTCTCCTCCTCTCTTCATCTTCCCTCTATTTTATTCCCTTTCTTCTTCTTCTTCTTCTTCTTCTTCTTCTTCTTCTTCTTTCTTCTCCATTTTCTTTGATTCTCAAACCTCTTCTTCTTCTTTCCCTTCATCTCCCTTTTCGTTGTCCTTCTCCTCTTCTTCCCCTTTTCATCTCTGTTTTGCTCTCTTCTTTTTTTTCCTTCTCACCCCGTTTTTCTCATTCTCCTTTTCGTATGATTCTCCTCTTCTTCTTTTCTCTCTTCATCCTCCTTCTCTCTTCTTCTCTCTTCTTCTTCTTTCTTCTTCTTCTTCTTCTTCCCTTCTTCTCTTCACTTTTCTTCATCTTCTCCTTATTCTTTCCCGCCCTTCATCTCATTTTCCCCTGATCCTTCTCCCGTCCTTCCTCTTTTTCTTGTTTTGCTTCTTCTTTTTATCTTTCCTTTCACTCATTTCCTTCTCCTCTTCTTCTTTCTCTCTTCATCCTCCTATTTTTATTCTTTCTTCTTCTTCTTCTTCTTCTTCTTCTTCTTCTTCTTCTCTTCTTCTCCTTCTTTCATCTCTCCCCACTTTTTTTTTCAAAATCCTTCCTCTTTTCTTGTTTTGCTTCTTCTTTGCCGCATTTTTTCTTCTCTTCTTCTTCTCTCCCTTCCTCTTTTCTTGTTTTCTTCTTCTTCTTCTTCTTTTTCTTTTCTCTTTCTTCCCTTCTTTCCTTTCAACCTCTCTCTTCTTCTTTTCCCTCTCATCCTCCTTTTCTTCATCTCTCCCTCCTTCCTCTTTTTCATGTTTTTTATCTTCTTTGCTTCTTCTCCCTTCTTCTTCATCTCTTCTCTCTCTGTCTTTCTTCTTTCTTTACTTCTTCTTCTTCTTCTTCTCTTCTTTTTCTCTTCTTCTCCACTTTTTCATCTCTTTTCCTCCCTTTCCCTTCACCGCATTTTCCTGATCCTTCTCCTCCCCTTCCTTCTTTTCTTGTTTTCTTCTTCTTTGCTTTCCTTATTTCCATTTCCTTCTCTTCTTCTTCTTTCCCTCTCATCCTCTTTTCTTCATCTCTCTTCTTCTTCTTCTTCTTCTTCTTCTTCTTCTTCTTCTTCTCTTCTTCTTCTTCTTCTTCTCCACTTTTCCCTCTTCCTTTTCTGTCTCCTCTTATTCTTTCCCTTCCCACCATTTTTTCCTTATCCTTCTCCTCCCCTTCCTCTTTTCTTCCCTCTTTTGCTTCTTCTTTTCTTTCTTCTTTACCATTTCCCTTCTCCTCTTCTTCTTTCTCTCTCATCTCATCCTTCTCCTTCTTCTTTCATCTCTCTTCTTTTCTTCTTCTTCTTGTCTTCTTTTCTTCTTCTTCTTTATCTTTCCTTCATCCATTCTCTTCTTCTCTTCTTTCCCTTCTCTCTCATCTATCCACTTTTCTTTCCCTCTCTTTTTCATCTTTTCTGCTTCTCTTTCTCCCCCTTCCTCTCATTCTTGTTTTTCTTCTTCTTTCCCGTCTCTTCATCTCTCCACTTCTCTTCTTCTCTCTTGTCACCCTCTGTTCTCTTTATTTCCCTTCTTCTTCTTCTTCTTCTTCTTCTTCTTCTTCTCTCTTCTTCTTCTCCACTTTTCTCTTCATTTTTTTCAACCTCTCCTTATTCTTTTCCTTCCATTTTTCTCTCCTTCTCCTCCTTCTCTCCTTTTTCTTGTTTTGCTTCTTCTTTTGCTTTCAATTCCCCATTTCTCTTCTCCCCTCTTCTTCTTTCCCTCTTCCTCCCCATTATTTATTCTTTCTTCTTCTTCTTCTTCTTCTTCTTCTTCTTCTTCTTCTTCTTCTTCTTCTTTTTCTTCTCTCTTGTCTTCTTCCCGTTTCTTCTACTCTCTTTTCTTTCCCCCCACCTCTTCATTTCCCTTCCTTCTCCTCCCTTCTTCTTTTCTTGTTTTTTTCTTCCCTTCTCTTCTTTCCTTATACCATTTCCCTTCTCATCTCTTCTTTTTCCTCTTCTCCTCCCTTCATTTATTCTTTCTTCTTCTTCTTCTTCTTCTTCTTCTTCTTCTTCTTCTTCACTTTTCTTCTTTCAACTCTCCTCCTTCTTTCCCGCCCCTCTCTTTTCTTCTTCCTTCTCCTCCCCCTCCTCTTTTCTTGTTTTGTCTTCTTCTTTATTTCCTTCATCTCCATTTCCTTCTCCTCTTCTTCCTTTCTCTCTCATCTCTCCTATTTCTTCTTTCTTCTTCTTTCTTCTTCTTCTTCTTCTTCTTCTTCTCTTTTTCTTCATTTCCTTCTCTTTATTCTTTTCCCACCCACCTTTCTGTTTCCCTTTATCCTTCTCCTCCCCTTCTCATTTTCTTGTTTTCTTCTTCTTCTTTCTCTTTCCTCTACCCTTTCCCTTCTCTCTTCTTCTTTCCCTCTCATCCTTCTCTGCTTTATTTTTCTCTTCTCTTCTTCTTCTTCTTCTTCTTCTTCTCCTCTCTTTTCTTCATTTTCCAACCTCCCTTATTCTTTCCCTTCCACCCTCCCTTTTCCTCTTTTCCTTCTCCTCCCCTTCCTCTTTTCTTGTTTTTTTGCTTCTTCTTTTTCTCTTTTCCTCCCTTTTTTCCTTCTCCCTCTTCTTCTTTCCCTTCTCATCCTCCCTTCTCTTTATTCCTTTTCTTCTTCTTCTTCTTCTTCTTCTTCTTCTTCTTCTTCTTCTTCTCCACTTTTCTTTGTTTCATTCTCTCCTTATTCTTCTCCCTTCCACTTCATCTCTCCACTTTCCCCTTCCTCTTTTTCTTGTTTTGCTTCTTCTTTGCTTTCCTTATCTTTCCCTTCTCTCATTTCTTCTTTCCTTCTCATCCTCCTCTTATTTATTCTTTCTTCTTCTTCTTCTTCTTCTTCTTCTTCTTCTCTCTTCTTCTCTTTTTCTCCTCTTCTTTCATCTATCCCTTTCCACGTTTCCACATCTTTTTTTTCCCTTCTCCTCCTTCATCTTTTCTTGTTTCCTTCTTCTTTGCTTTCATCTCTCCACTTTTCTTCATTCTCTCTTTCTTCTTCTCTCTTCTCTCCCTTTCTTCTTCTTCTTCTTCTCTTCTTCTTCCACTTTTCTTCATCTCTCTTTTCCACATCTTTCTTTCTTCTCTTTATCCCTTCCCTTCTCCTCTTTTCTTCTTTTTCTTCTCCTTTTCTTCTCTCTTTTCTTCTTGTCTTTATCTTTTCTTCTCTCATCCTCTCCTTATTCCATTTTCTCTTCTTCTTCTTCTTCTTCTTTCTCCCTTTCTGCATCTCTTTTCTTCATTTCATTCTTCTTTTTCTTTCTTCTCCCACCATCTTCTCCTATCTTCTTCTTCTCTCTCTTGTCATCTTTTGTTTCTCTTTTTTATTCATCCTTCATTCATTCCCTTCTCCCTCTTCATCTCTCCTCCTCTTCTTCATCCCCTTCTTCTCTTTCTGTTCTCTTCTTCTTCTTCTTCTTCTTTCTCCTTTCTTCTCTTTTCTCTCTTCTCTTCTTTCCCACATCTCTCTTTCCCTTCTCCTCTTCCTCTTCTTCTTTTCTTCTTCTTTTCTTTCATCTCTCTTCTTTTCCCTTCTTCTTCTTCTTCTTCTTCTCCCCTCCTATTTCATTTCTTCTTCTTCTTCTTCTCTTTCTTCTCCACTTTCCTTCTTTCTTTTTTTCCTTCCTTCTCCTCCCCTTCCCTTTTTCTTTTTCTTTCTTCTTTTCTTTCCTCTCCATTTCCTTCTCCTCTTCTTCTTTCCCTCTCATCCTCCTTCTTCTTTCTTCTTCTCTCTCTTCTTCTTTTCTTCTTCTCCTTTTTCTTTCTCTTCATTTCTCCTTATTTTTTCCATCTCTCTTGTCATTTTTCTGCTTCTTCTCCCTTCATCTTTTCTTGTTTCTCTTCTTCTCCCTTCTCTTCATCTCTCCACTTCCCTTCTCCTCTTCTTCTTTCCCTCTCATCCTCCTGCATTTCTTTATTTCTTCTTCTTCTTCTCTTCTTCTTCTTCTTCTCCCTTTTCTTCATCTATCCATTTCCCTTCATTCTTTCCCCTCTCCGTTTTTCTTTATCCCTTCTCTCATTCCCTTCCTCTTCTTCTTCTTCATCTTCTTCTTTGCTTTCCTTCTCTCTTTTCATCTCTGCTTCTTCTTTCCTCTCCCTTCATCTCATTCTTGCTTCTCTTCTTCTTCTTCTCTTCTTCTTCTTCTTCTTCTTCATCTCTCCACTTTTTCTTCATTCTCTCTTCCTTCTTTTCTTTCTCTGCTTCTTTTTCTTTCCCTTCCTTCTCTCTTCTCCTTCCTCTTCTCTTCTTTTCTTTATTCTTTTCTTCTTCTTCTTCTTCTTTTCTTCATCTCTCTTCTCATCTTTCTGCTTCTCTTTTCCCTTCCACTCCCTTCTTCTTCTTCTCTTCTCTTCCTTCTTTTCTTCTTTTCCCTCTTCTTTGCTTTCCTTATTCTCGCTTCTTTCTTCTTCTCTTCTTTTCTCTCTCATCCTCTATTTATTCTTTTCTTTATCTCCCTTCTTCTTTCTTCTTCTTCTTCTTCTTCTCCTTCTCCTTCATCTCCTCTTTTTTCATCTCCTCTTGTCATCTTCTCTATTTCTCTTTATCTTTCTCTCATTCTCTCTGCTTCACTTCTTCTTTCCCCTTCCTCCTTTTTCCTCATCTTTCTTCTCCTCTCTTCTTCTTTTTCCTTCTTCTTCTTCTTCTTTTCTTCTCCATTCTCTTCTTCTCTTCTTCTCCTTCTCTCTTCTTCTCTCCTTTTCTTCATCTCTCTTCTTCTTCTTCTCTTTCTTCCCTTTTCCTTCTTCTTCTTCTCTCCCCTTCTCTTCTTCTTCTTCTCTTCATCTCTCCACTTTTCTTCATCTTTCTTCCTTCTCTTTCTTCTTCTCCTTCTTCTCCCTTCATCTCATTCTCTCTCTTCTTTCTTCTTCTTCTTCTTCTTCACTTTCTCTTCTTTTTCTTCTCCGCTCTCTTCCTCCCTTTTCTTCTTCTTTCCCTTCATCCTCCCTGTTCTTTTCTTCTTCCTTCTCTCTTCTTCTTCTTCTTCTCTTCTTGCTTTGCTTTTCTTCATTCTCTTGTCCTCTTCTTTCTTTTCCTTTATTCCCCTTCATCTCTTCTCCACCTCTCTTCTTCTTTCCCTTCTTCTTCTTCTCTTCTTCTTCTCTTCTTCTTCTTCTTCTTCATCTCTTTCCCTTCTTTCATCTTTCTTCTTCTCCCCTTCTCTCTTCTTCTCCCTCTCTTCATCTCTTTTCTTCATCTCTCTTGTCATCTTTCCTTCTTTATCTCTTCATCCTTCTCTTTATTTCTTCTTCTTCTTCTTCTTCTTCTTCTTCCCTTCTTCCTCTCTTTCTTCTTTTCTTCTCTTTTTCCTTCATCTCATTCTCTGTTCTCTTCTTTCTCTTCTTCTCCCTTCTCTTCATCTATCCATTTTCTTCATCTTCTCTTGTTCATTCTTTCTCCTTCTCTTTATTCTTTCCCTTCATCTCTATTCTCTTTATTTTCTTCCCTTCTTCTTCTCTTCTTCTCTTCTTCTCTCCACTTTTCTTCATCTCTCTTGTTCTCTTTTCTTGCATCTCTTTATCTCCCCTTCATCTCATTCTCTCTTCTTCTCTTCTTCTCCCTTCTCTTCATCTCTCCACTTCTTCTTCCATTCTCTCTTCATCTTTCTTTTCTCTTTATCTCTTTCTCATCCTCCTTTCATTCTCTTTTCTTCTTTTTCTTCTTCTTCTTCTTCTTCTTCTTCTTCATTCTTCTTCCTTCTCTCTTCTCCCCTCTTTTTCTTCTCTCCTATCTCCCTTCATTCTCATTCTTCTCTTTCTTCTCTTCTTCTCCTTCTTTCATCTCTCCACTTTTCTTCATCTCTTTTCATCTTTCTCTTCTTCTTTATCTCCCTTCATCTCATTTCTCCTTCTCTTCTTCTCCCGTCTCTTCATCTCTCCACTTTTCTTCATTCTCTTGTCATCTTTCTGCTTCTTTTATCTCCCTTTGCTTCATCTCATTCTCTCTTCTTCTTCTCCTTCTCTTCATCTTCTCCACTTTTCTTCATCTCTCTTTGTCATCTTTCTGCTTCTCTTTCCTTTCCCATCTTTTCCTTCATCTCTCCCTTCCTCTTTTCTCTCTTTTTTTATCTCTCTTTGCTTTCCTTCATCCATTTCCTTCTCTCTTCTTCTTTCTCTCTCTGTCATCCTTCTTTATTCTTTCTTCTTCTTCTTCATCTTCTTCTTCTTTCTTCTCCCTTTTCTTCATTTCTCCCACTCCTTCTTCTTTCCCTCTTGTCGCATTTTTTGCATCCTTTCTCCTCCCCTTCCTCTTTTCTTGTTTTTCTCTTCTTCTTTTGCTTTCCTTCATCTTTCCCTTCTCTTCTTCTTCTTTCTTCTCATCTTTCTGTTTCTCTTTATTCTTTCTTCTTCTTCTTCTTCTTCTTCTTCTCCCTTCTTCTCCTTCTCTTCATCTCTCCACTTTTCTTCATCTCCACTTGTTCATTTTCTTGTCCCTCTCTTTTATCCCCTTCATCTCATTCTCTCTTTCCTTCTTCTTCTCCCTCTCTTCATCTCTCCACTTCTCTTCATCTCTCTCTCTCATCTTTCTGCATTCTTTATTCCCTTCATCTTCTTCTCTCTTCTTCTTCTTCTTCTCCCTTTTCTTCATTTTCCACTTCTCTTCATCTCTCTTGTCCCGTCTTTTCTACTTCTTTTCTTCTCTCCCTTCATCTTTCTTCTTTTGCTTCTTCTTCTTCTTTCCTTCTTCTTCATTCCTTCTCTTCTTCATCTCTCTTTGTCATCTTCTGTTTTCTTCTTCATCTCATTCTTCTTCTTCTTCTTCTTCTTCCGTTCTTCATCTCTTCTTTTCTTCATCTCTCCACCTCTTTCTTCTCTTTATCTCCCTTTCTCATTCTCTCCCGCCTCTCTTTTTCTTGTTTTCTTCTTCATCTCTCTCTTTTTCTTCATCTCCCTTCATCTCCTTCTTCTTCTTTATCTCCCCTTCATCTCATTCTTTCTTCTTCTTCTTCTTCTCTCTTCTTCTTCTTCTTTCCATCTTTTCTTCATCTCTTTCTTATCCCGTCCCGCTTCTCATTTCTCTGATCTTTCTCTCCTTCTCTCTCCTTCTTCTCTTCATCTTTCCTCTTCTTCTTTCTTCATCTCTCCACTTGTCACCTTTCTGTTTCTCTTTATCTCCTTTCATCTCATTTTCTCTTTTGCTTCTCTTCTTCTCCCCTTCTCTTCATCTCTTCCTTTTCTTCATCATCTCTTTTCATCTTTCTGCTTCTTCTTTATCTCCTTCATCTCATTCTCTCCTTCTTCTTCTTCTCCTCATCTCTCCTTTTCTTCATCTCTCTTGTCATCTTTCTGTTCTCTTTATCTCCCTTCATCTCATTCTCTCCTCCCTCTTCTTCTCCCTTCTCTTCATCTCTCCACTTTTCTTCATCTCTCTTGTCATCTTTTCTGCTTCTCTTTATCTCCTTCATCTCATTCTCTCTTCTCTTCTTCTCCCTTCTCTTCATCTCACTTTTTCTTTCATCTCTCTTGTCATCTTTCTTTCTGTTTCTCTTTTATCTCCCTTCATCTTCATTCTCCTTCTTCTTCTTCTCCCTTCTCTTCATCTCTCTCCACTTTTCTTCTTCTCTCTTGTCACCTCTCTGTTTGCTTTTCCTTATATCTCATTCTCTTCGTCTTCTTCTCGTCTCTTTATCTTCCACTTTCTTCTTCTCTCTTGTCATCTTTCTCTTCATCTATCCCTTTCATCTTCTCTCCTTCTCTTCTTTCCCGTCTCTTCATCTGCACTTCTCTTCATCTCCCTTCATCTCATTCTCTTTGCTTCTCTCTTCTCCCTTCTCTTCTTCTCCATCTCTTCCTTCTTTTCTTCATCTCTCTTGTCATCTTTCTGTTTCTCTTTATCTCCCTTCATCTCATTTCTTCTTCTTCTCTTCTTCTTCTTTTCTCTCTTCATCTCTCCACCTTTTCTTCATCTCTCTTGTCATCTTTCTGCTTCCTTCTTCTCCCTTTCATCTCATTCTCTCCCCCCCTCTTCTTTTCTTCTTTTCATCTATCCACTTTTCTTCATCTCTCTTGTCATCTTTCTCTTTCTTCTTTCCTCTCCCTTCATCTCATTCTCTCTTCTTCTCTTCTTCTCTTCGTCTCTTCATCTCTCCACTTTTCTTCATCTCTCTTGTCATCTTTCTGCATCTCTTTATCTCCTTCATCTCATTCTCTGTGCTTCTCTTCTTCTCCCCCTTTTCATCTTTCACTTTTCTTCATCTCTCTTTATCATCTTTTCTGCTTCTCTTTATCTCCCTTCATCTCATTCTCTCTGCTTCACTTCTTCTCCCTTCTCTTCATCTATCCACTTTTCTTCATCTCTCTTGTCATCTTTATGCATCTCTTTATCTCCCTTCATCTCAATCTCTGTGCTTCTCTTCTTCTCCCTTCTCTTCATCTATCCACTTTTCTTCATCTCTCTTGTCACCTCTCTGTTTCTCTTTATCTCGCTTCATCTCATTATCTCTGCTTCACTTCTTCTGCCGTCTCTTCATCTCTCCACTTTTCTTCATCTCTCTTGTCACCTCTCTGCTTGTCTTTATCTCCCTTCGTCTCATTCTCTCCGCTTCTCTTCTTCTCCCGTCTCTTCATCTATCCACTTTTCTTCATCTCTCTTGTCACCTCTCTGTTTCTCTTTATCTCGCTTCATCTCATTCTCTCTGCTTCACTTCTTCTCCCGTCTCTTCATCTCTCCACTTTTCTTCATCTCTCTTGTCATCTTTCTGCATCTCTTTATCTCCCTTCATCTCATTCTCTGTGCTTCTCTTCTTCTCCCTTCTCTTCATCTATCCACTTTTCTTCATCTCTCTTGTCATCTTTCTGCATCTCTTTATCTCCCTTCATCTCATTCTCTGTGCTTCTCTTCTTCTCCCTTCTCTTCATCTATCCACTTTTCTTCATCTCTCTTGTCATCTTTCTGCTTCACTTTATCTCCCTTCATCTCATTCTCTCCGCTTCTCTTCTTCTCCCGTCTCTTCATCTCTCCACTTTTCTTCATCTCTCTTGTCACCTCTCTGCTTCTCTTTATCTCCCTTCATCTCATTCTCTCTGCTTCTCTGCTTCTCCCGTCTCTTCATCTCACACACACATATATAGAGGCATAGAAAATGAAATGGTGAGAAAGTGAAAGTTCGTTGAACTTTCAGCTGTGGCCTTGATTTGTGAAAGTGGAAGAAATGAATTCAGACATATCTTTTCAAGTGACGTTAGTCGATACGTCACCTTGTGTGTCTTATTAGTCTTACAAGTGTGTGTCTAGTAATTATCAAGTCCCACCATATTTTGCTGCAGACGTCAGGATGTTCTCCTGGGCCTATTCTGTTAGTGGCGAAAATAGATATATACAGTGGAGTTCATTACCTTCAGTTACGTATTAATACCCTTCGGAAAGGTATGAATGCATCTCTTCCCACAGCTATGGATAAATAGTAGAACAAACTGGGTCTTACAGACTTAGGGAGCGACAGTTGTAGCAGAACAACAACGCTGTATTCAAAACCTGAGAATGGTTGTTTGGGGGGGGTCTTGTGGCGCGCTCTGTATTCGGTTCTTCTGAAAAGTGTGGTTGGTTCTACACAAAACTTCACCACTATAATCAAATGATTTGGGCAGTTAGTCTGGCTGTTTGGTTCTAACAACTGAAATGCTGGACCCTTATACGTCGAAAAACGACGGGAGAGTCCTTTATATATTTATATTGTCATCTTTCTGCAATGTTTATCTTACCTACTGCATTTTCTTTTTGCCTTATGAAGAAAAAGAAGAAGGATCCACTAGGAGGAGATCTTAGGGGAGAAGTTGTTGGAAGAAGAAGAAGAAGAATCTCATTCTCTCTGCTTCAGGTAGAGGAGTCTCTTCAGAAGAAAGAGAAGGAAAAAGAAGAAGAAGGAGGAGAAAGGGGAACAGAAGAAGAAAATCTCATTCTCTCTCCGCACTTTTCTCTTCTCCTGTCTCTTCAGAAGGTCCAGAAGAAGAAGTTCATCTCTCTTTGAAGAAGAAGTTTCTTTATGGAGGAGAGATCTCAGAAGAAGAAGTAGTAGTAGTAGAAGAAGAAGAAGAAGGAGGAGAAGAGAAGAACTCCTCTTGTCAAGAAGAAGAAGAAGGAGGAGGATCTCCCTTCATCTCAAGAAGGAGAAGGAGAAGAAGGAGGAGGATCTAGATCCAGAAGAAGAAGAAGAAGTAGTGTGGTAGTCTGTTTCTCTAGAAGAAGAAGAAGAAGCTTCACTTTGTTTTCCTTCTATAGAAAAATGCAGTATCATTGTTCTTACACAGAAACTAGCAGATCTAAAACTGCCACAAATAATTTTAGGGGAATGATATTAAAAACTAAACTGACGTCGTCTCAAATTGACCCTTCCAAGTTGTCAGCTGAAAGGTATCGAAATGTACTTCGGGAGATTCCAAAATAAATACAGAGGAAATAAGTGTGGTATGACTCCTTGGAATTATCATGGCGTGAACTTGCTGTAAAGGTCTGAACTGTTGAAACTAAAGAATGAAACGCCGATCTAAACATTTGGCAGAGAAATAGCGATAGAGTAGACATGCTTTCAACGTCGCGTTTTTTCTTCATAAACGCAGATTATGAGGATAAGTAGGATAGATAATGATTGATCCTATACTTGAAGAGGTCCTGTCAATTCATCGTCTCCACTTTTTAATGTCATCTCTCTTTGGGAAGAAGGTGTTTGAATGGAATTTCCTTCTTATCAAAGGAATACGAAAGGAATGAAGATGATTTGATACTGTTCATTGGCGGATCCCCTTTTTTTCAAGGTCTGAACTAAGTGGGACGAAAGAATATAGCTCGTCTGAACATTTGCTATGGAGAAAACGATAGAGTAGAGATAGGCTTGCAATATTTCATCTGTGAGAAAGGGGCCATAGAGTTAGCAATAATCAATCATCCACAAGGCAACGTAAACGCTTGTGTACCCTGTCATGGCTGTAAAGGGAGATACAGCTGCAATACTACATTTTGGGTCTGGTTTGACACTTATAAAAAGAAGGCATGCCAGAAGGAGTCCGTTATTTAATGGACAAGGAGAACCGATCATTTTTCCAGCATCCTAAGCGAAGGATCTTATATATATGTTCCACTTGAAATCTGGAGGTGAAATTGAGACCCAACACACGGGAGCTTCTTTATGAGTACAACGCTCATAGCTAGAGATCAACTCAAGTTCTATTCCGTGGGTATGTCAATAACTTGCGTAAACAATTTTAAACTCTATCAAGGCTGGAAGATGAGGTCTACGCAGCTCCGGCCCAGATATAGCAGTGATACTCCAGTTTTATGTCTAATGTAACTCTTGTAAAAAAGGAGGGTGACAGAAGGAATCAGATACTTGCAAGAACAATAGAATAAACCGACCATTTTTGCAGAACCTTCAGCAAGTGATTGTATATATGAACCCCACTTGGAGTCTACAGCAATGGTTCCCAACCGACTTTGGATCATGCCCCACCTTGGTATTTCTAAAATTCTAGTGCCCCTCCCCTTAGTAATATTTAATTCTTACATGTATGCCAATTACACATGCACTTAAATATGCACAAAATATTTTCA
Organism: Acanthosepion pharaonis; assembly: GCA_903632075.3. NCBI lineage: Eukaryota > Metazoa > Mollusca > Cephalopoda > Sepiida > Sepiidae > Acanthosepion > Acanthosepion pharaonis. Next base: position 536,062 of record CAHIKZ030000856.1, on the reverse strand, counting down.
TGTATGCATACTCTATATGCATCGTATGTATTAACATTAACACTCTTATCTAGACTCACTTGAAAACAATTCACTGTTAATAACTCATTCTCAAATTGCCCCCTTATTCTGTTTTTATAATAAGCCGAAGTGTGCACATCCTATGCAGGCCCCACCAAGGGATTACCATGCCTTACCAGTTGGGCATGCGCCCTATGTTGGGAATCATTGCTCTAAAGGATACATATTGTATAAAATCTTTGCTGTTCTTATTGAATGTGCTGTAAATGGATGCATTTAGATATTTCAACAATAAAATGGTGGGACCTAGATGCCAATCTTGTAGTCTGCTTAAATTCATGTATTTAGGGTAGCAAGGGAAAATGTTCGTCACGTAGAAAACGATTCATGCTGTTGGTATAATAAGCCGAAGGTTGCACATCCTATGCATGCCTAACCAAAATATTACCATGCCCCACCGGTGGGGCATGTCCCCACCACCATATTGGGAATCATTGGTCTAGAAAGAAACTTAAATCCAACTTAATTTCAAAACATGAAGTCTCACTGAGAGAAAAACAGGCAACATGTGAGGACAAAATATCAGCGTCTTAATGATGAAACGATACGAACTCGTTTTATGTAATAAAAGTTACAAGTCATTTATTTTCTGCAGGAGATGTCCGCTGCAAAACTCCATTCATCATAATTCGTGGAAGCCCGCCAGTAAAATAAATAAAGAAACCGAGAAATTATGGAATGAACTGCGCAGCGCGCGCGTGGCTGGGAACACTAAATAATTACAGTTTCTTTAAACAGACTTTTTGATTGAAAAAAAAAAAACCATTTATTAAACTAAACTTAAAGAATAAGAGAAATCGGCTGCAGAAAAAACAAAATAGATAAAAAGATAATGCCTTTGAAATTGTTGTCTTTTTTAAAGTATAATTTGATGTTTTCCCTTGTTGCGCGCTGGTGTGTCTCCTGAAATGGCCAGGATCAACATGGCAGACTCGAAGTATGAGCCCACCTAAAAGATATGTAATTAAACAAGAACCGATATATATGTATAAATAAATGAAT
>CAHIKZ030000856.1:485000-530000 GCA_903632075.3 Acanthosepion pharaonis | reverse complement strand
TGGCACCAGCTATGGCAAATAGTTAATAAAAGAAAGATCAAAATACTATGAAAGTATAAAAATAGGTTTTAATGCCAGCAATTATTACCAGCAGTACTTTTTTTTAAAAAAGGCAAAAATTTACCAGCAATAACTTTTTTGAAAAAAATATCAGCAGCAATAACAAATCTTGTCAGTATTAAATAACTCATAAGCCGTAAAGGAAAACAAACCAAAGCAAACCTTGACAGAAAAACATGAAACCGGAAGTGTGTTGCACTGTGACGTCACCCCGGGGTCGCTGCGCCAAACGTGAAGTCTGCCTGGCCGCGCCCGCCGTGTTGTCCTGGTCGCGGCGCCAATTGTGACGTCACCCCGTCTGTCTCCGCGCCGTCGCCGTCCTATCCTGTCCTGTGACGACCAATGTGACTTGGTATTGGTCGCGGCATCAAATGTGACGTTCTAACCTTTTGCTGATTCGGATGGGAATCTGGTTAGATTCGGTATCAGCCTTGTCGTTCCGCTCGCCTCCAACGTCCAGGTTACCGAAGTAACTGTTTGATTTCTAGTCTAACCTAACCACGTTGTGATTTGATCTTAGGTAGACGAAATCAATCAGTCGCCGGGCCGTAATGCAAGTCGAGTCCGAACAAGGGTAATACCGCACAAGTATATGTAAAAGAAAATAAGGTAACAACTCGAAAAGTTCAAATGTGTTAAAAAAGAATAACAATATTTTATATCTGGTTGCTGAATACAGGACTGCATCTTTCTCCCAACCCGCTAATATGGATACGTGACACTGCGTTTGTTAGACGAGTCTTAACATCTTAAGTTTTTTCAAGAAACTGGTTTTTGGTGTATCTTCAGGCGATATTCGTAAAACTTGTTTTTGGTGGTGTGAGTCTAAGTTGTTCTTCAAAAATAAATTGTTCTTGGTTAGGAGTTGAGGTCGTGACTGCGTGGGATCTTTCAGTCAGGTTCCTGCGAGGCAGGTCTCAGACCTCACAGCTCAATTCTTGCCTGTCTTTCTAACCCGAACTAACTCCAACTCAACTCAACTGCGAACTGCTTTCTACTCGTTGCGACTCTGCTTATATGGACGCCAACCAAAACCGGAGTGGGCCTGTCGGGGTTTGAGGTTCCTTGATAATTTTAAATCCGCACTAAGAATTTTCTTTGTTTTCGGTCAGGAAAATTCATCTATTTCCATTTTTAGAAGTCCTTTATTCTAGTTTAAGGGAATCGTCCTCCCAAATTCTTCCTGGCCTCGGTTTAAAAATCTCGCTCAAAGAAAAAAAAATTATCTTCCCTTTCTTTTCGAGGAGACCTCACACGACTCTAATCTCTATCTTAACCGAATTTCGTCTGGAGTTCGTCAATGAGATTTTCGCCGGCATCAAGTGGGTGGTCACCGGGCGACTTTGCATCCTGGTGCCAATTATTCGTTCCGATAAAATAGTTTTTTATCATGTCCAGGTTTGACATAAAACAGGTGTTTTTCTCAAATGATATTTCCGCACATATTTAAGGTTTAATCTTTCCTTCCTTGTACTCTGCGGGTGGTCCAGCGGACATTTTTCACGGTCAGAGCATGACCTAATTAATTTGTATCTCTTAGCATTCTGTCCCGTAGGCCACTCGACCAATTTGAAATTTTCATTAACGCCATGGGCAGATGGCTATATCTTATTCGCCGCCTCGTAACATAAATCAAATGCGACAGATCCGCGACCTTACTTTCTTCGCTAATGAAAATAAAATCTTTACCACTTTTCTTTGTTAGAAAAAATAACATCACTCAGTGTCTTTTCGTGATAGCTTCTTATCACCTAATTTAATTCTCGCCTTTTTTTTACGCAACCCTAAATAGTGTCACAGCACAAGCGAGAAAAGAAACTGTTAACAAAGAAGATACGGTTATATCCAGCCAATTCAACTGTAAAATGATGAGACTTTGTTGCTAATATAATACCGCGCTTAAATTCATCAAGTCTAGGTGTCAGAGAGCAACGTTCGTCAAGACAATAAAAAAAGGCACAGGAAAGCTACATAACGACGGTGGCAAAGCGCCTAAACCTGGGATGGCAGGTCAGGACCATTAAAATTGCATATTCTTCTTTAGATGACACCAATAATTTAAAAATATTTAGCAGGAGCACCGGACCATATGTACAGCAATGTTCGAAACATGGACGAATAGTAGACTTATAAATATGTAAGATAGATTCCGGAGAAAAAAAATTGTCTAACACGACACAGTGGACCAACTCTCCAAGCGGGAGACCTAGCAGTTGATTCAATATAACCTCCCCACTTAAGGTCAGCAGAGAACGTTAGTCCAAGAAGACACAACGAGTCACTCTCCTGGAGGTTAGCATCCGCCATGCTGGTGGAAGTAGGAAGGGATCAGATGATTAATAGAAAACAGATTTTTTTTGGAGGCTTTAAAATTAACAAGCCATTAGTTGCACCGATAAACAACAGATTTTAGGTCACTTTTGAGATAATCTGCCAATTTGACCTCATCGAACCGCTAGGACTTACGCATGCCCAGGAAATATAAGTCAAGCCAAATTATTTATTGGACGCATTTTTCGTTTACAAGTTATCTTGTTTTTTTATTAGGTTCGCCGGAAAGTCTTGACACACTTAGGAAACGGAAAGAAACCAACAGACCTTGATCTACGTCTGGTTGAATTTCCAAGGACCACTACGTTTCGAGTTTGTTCAAAACAGCCGAGCCATTAACTAAACTGTATTGCCAGCAGCTAGATCACGTACAGCTCTGAGTGACTATGGCCTATTCCGCTCAACGGCACACTTCCTACGCGACCAGCGATTCAAAACTTTTGTTGAAGTGAATGAAGCTTGTTTACAGTTATTATTATTATTATTATTATTATTATTCAGAGCCAGCGAACAGGTATCTGGGACAGATTCGGATGCTGACTGATCGCTGACAGAAGATCGTCGAAAATGATGGACTTTATTTTAAAGAATAAATGTTGGTGTCGCTCCATAAAATTCTATTGTTTTCTTTCCGCATCCTAAGCGAGTCAGGACTTTCTGGCCAACCTAATAACACACATTTTACACGAGTATACTCTTCACCCTTCCAAGTTTTTTTTTTTTTTTAATTTTGAGTTTTATTCATTATTCAGTAATTTTTCGGTACCTATCTTCATTTACGTGCGGCTATGCTCGTATCATTTTGACCGGCTTCTGAAGGTTACGTAGAATATATAATTATATCATTTGCTTTGGTTTGTTTTACGGCATATCAACCACAATAGGTTATTTAATGCCGACAAAATGTCCTTTTTTTTCAAAAATATATAGCTGATAATTTTTTCAGAAATTTATAGCTGGTAATATTTTTTTCAAAAATGTATAGTTTGTTTTGTTTTGTTTTGTAGCATATTAACCTCAATGGGTTATTTAATGCTGACAAGATTTTTATTTCTGGTAATATTTTCTTTTTTCAAATATTTATTGCTGTTACTAATTTTTTTAAAAAAGTATTTCTGGTATTAAAATCTATTTTTACACTTTCATAGTGTTTTGAGTCAGGTTGTAGGGTCAACTCTTTGCCCATAGCTGGGACCCTAACAGGTGCTACAACCTTGGGTCAGGGTGGACCCGGGAACACCAGAAATTAAGAGGTGGTTCCACGCTCCTCAAAACCTTCTGATCAGAGGCCTTGCTGCCGGATGTAGTTTATTGTCATACCCAGGACGGTATAAAATTCTGAAAAATAATTTTCCAGGCATTTATTTTATTTGCTCTCTCCACATAATTTCACTTAATCGGTTAAGGGTATATTTTAATCTTAAACATTTTGAGAATTTTTAATTTTTTTAATGAATTTTGGAATAAAAAGATTTCTTTTCACATTTATTTCTTTATAAAATGATAAATATTTGATGATGCCTCCTGACGAGTGGACCGATCGATTACAAAAAGGTTCGTCTACGAAACTCTGGAGTCGGGCGCTGAATGTAACATCAATCAGTGACAAACGTCATATGTGTATTAAAGGTAAATAACAAATATGGCATAAATACTTGGTTCACATACGTTTATAATCTTGTAAATAAACGTTGCCGGGGGAATCGAAAGTGAAGGTAGCAATAGCGTTGTTAAGGGAATAACAGTTCTTTTGACACGCCATTTTTTTTCGGAGACGAATTTTAAAGAGTGCCCAGTATTACCATTTAATTTTACTTAAAACTTTGAAAAGCTTCAAAACCAAGCTACTAAAATTTTATCACCGAGACGACCCTGAAGCTACTCGTGATGATGAACGGTTACATACTCAGAAGGAGGGGCTCACTGCTTTGGATTTATACAGCAGTGTTTCTCAACCTTTATTTTTTTTTACTTCAGGGCGCACTTGTAGATTAGCTAAAACTCTGGTCATGAAATTTGAAAATATGAAATTTTGATTCAGCATTCTCGAAGAATCTTAGAGTTTTTGATAATAACAGATTTAAATACCTTGAGGAAGGCAACAGTGAAAAGATTATTCACCGCTTCATAAAGATTAAGAAAATTAGCATCCACTTTAAAATGTCAAAGATTGTTTTTAATCCTTTCATCCAAAACAAAGTGATAATCCCACTAAGACGCAAGGGAGTGAAAGAGAATGCAATGACTTTGAAAATAGCCGAAAACCAAATTTTTTTTTTTTAATAATTCATGAATTACTTTTCTGTTTAACTTTGTGCGACCCTGGTTACATTTGAGGGCCCATTAGTGCACTTGGATGCATCGATTGAGAAACCCTGTTTTAGATTATGTAGAAACTTATTTTTCTATAAAAAAAAGGCTCAGATAGGCAACCTTACGGCAGTATAAAAAATGGGACTAAAGATAATCACTTTGTTTCTTATCTCCTGGTAGATACCTTTCTTTTTAAATAGAATAACTAAAACTGGGGTTGTACACTTTAAGTTAGTCCTGAAATTTGGTTTAGCATCCCAAAAGAAGATTAACAGTGCAGTTTCATTTAAAAGGGATTTATGAAGAATTTTCTATTTTTTTTTCTCAGTGAGGCTGATAATTGACCAATTTAAATCCCTTGAGAAAAGTGAAAGATTATACACTCCTTAAAAATTAAGGAATTTAGCATCTAATTTAAAAAATTCAAATGACAAATACTTAGCCATGAAAACAATGTCTTTGGTGTCTGTAACTTTTAAAAACAGTTTTTTTTTAAATTATTAATATAAAATTAATTCATAAATTACTCTTCTGTTAACTTGGGGTGAACCTGGTTATCTTTCATGGAACATTAGTGCACTTCGATGCACCGGTTGAGAAACCCTGTATGGATAAAAAAAAATTTTCAAACTTTCTATGACAGTTTGTATCGTGATAGAATATTTTCCAAAGAATTAGATGAGGAGAAATTAAGAACAGAAACATTGGTAATGGGTAAATAGAGAAGAATGATAAGGAGGAGAGTAGATAACGATTGACATTACATTTAATTTTTTGCAGATTAAAGTTGACTGGGAAGTTCCACAAGCGAGAAGTGCAAGTAAAGAGACTGTTAGCATAGAAGTTATGGCTGCATTTAGCCAGCACAGCCGTAAATTAATGAGATTTTGATGCAAGTCTCCTACTGCGCTTAAATTCAAAGAGTCTGGGTACAATATCAAAGATCTCATCTGAACAATTACCCTGTAATCATTTATAATAGAAGACACAGATAGGCAACCTTACGGCAATATGAAAAATGGTACTAAACATAACAAATTTGTTTCATACATCCTGGTACATGCCTGTTTTTTTAAAAAAATGAAATAACTAAAACTGGGGTGGTACACTTAAAGTTTTAATAAGGAAAATTTAGTCATGAAATATGAAAATGGAGAAATAATAAAGAAGTCTCCTTAAATAAGCATTTATTTTTAAGACATTACATTACTTAGTGTCTCGAGCTTTTAAAAAAATATAGATTTTTTTTTAATATAAAAATAATTAATAAATTACCCTCCAGTTAACTTGGGGTGCGCCTGGCTACATTTCAGGGTGCATTAGTGCACCCGGGTGCACTGGTTGAAAAACATTGGTCTAAAGGCACTCAAGTTCATCTTGAACTGAAACCAATATATAAGAAACATCATAAAAAATGCTGCTCGGCACATTTTTTCACTCCAAGAACTACTTAACTCAAGTCATACATTATCATTACAAGAGTTTGATAAAACAAAAATCTAGTATTGGTGTTTTATCTTGGTTGCAGTTTTCCAACCTCGGCAGAGCTAAAAAAAAAAAAAAAATTTTTCGCGGCCTTGCGAGTGATGACTCATTTTCAACCCTACAGCTCCTTTTGCACATACAAATGTCGCAAGCTTATCTCTACTTTATATCCATAGCACATATTCCGATAAACTCCATACTTTAGAAGTACCAGCTCAGACATTTACAACCCAGACCTGCTTTGCTGACAAATTACCCCCATTTTCGACATATTACTTTGGTAAGAAGAGCGTTCCATTCAGAAAGTTTCTTCCCAAGAACACCTACTTTTTGAAACAGACCCCTTTCAGAAATACTCCACTGAAAATCACAATCTTAACTTTTTATTTCAGAATATGCTCAGCTGCTATGTTGGTGGGCTAAAGCTCAATGAGGACACCTATTCATTTGTGTTTAATTGACACCCACAGTGCCAACGTGTAGTTCATACTACAACTATGCTGCGCATACCTTAGTTAAAGTTGTTATAGAATGTGTAGGATGAATCAAAAGGGCAAAAACGCTACTGTACTTGTCAGAACTCTGACGACCCGAACTGAGTGCAAGTGGTTTGTATTCCGTGGGCATGGAATCCTAACAGTGTTGGATTGTTTTTGTTTAAGATCATACATCAGCTAAAGACAGTGAGTGTACTTGCGTGAATAGAAGATTAAAGACGCCTCGCCGCTCCGATATTATTCAGTAAGACATCCAACGCTGTGATGATAGGTAATAGGACAACCTAGTGACATCAGCTCTCTCTTCATCCAAGAAATAATACTACTATCACTGCGTATCTGCACTGAAATAAAAGAAACTGTCCATCATTCACATTGTGTGTGATGCAGCGTTGGGATCTGAAGAATTGCCGAGAGACCACGAAAAGACAGAGACGGCACGCAGTGCAACACACTTTCTGGGAGAGAACGCATAATCTTACTTGATCATTAGTTGAGCATGTCCAGTACGTTGCTAGCCCAGCTAATGTAAAAAAATGTTTACTCAACCCACTTACAATTTATTTTCCACAGGTCGACATCATCAAGCAGTCATGTGCTTGAAAATTCAACCACCGTGAGATTCGAACCCGGAAATCTTGACCGGGAAAATACAGAATTAGCACCCCCCCACACACACTTTCATATTAAAATCCACATTCATATACACAATGATGTACAAAAATGAATGGAATAGATTCATGTAAAATCCTGCCTCAGGAACAAGATGTGGTATCGGTTCCACAACTCGTCAGAACATCTCTGGTTCTTGAGCGATGTCGACGCAAAAGCTTTCTACATCTTCATGATATCTGTAGGTGAAGAATTTTGGCTCGGTGGACAGCTTTCACGTGAATCCGCTAATGCACCTGACTTCTCTTATGGTCTAGTGAGACATTGAATACACAGTCTATTCTGGCATCATCTGAGGTTTATCTGATATTACAATGATTCTTAGTATATTTTAGAAAACCCATAGCCATGGGACGTGCAGGAACTCGATGTGGTATTGATTCTGCAAATATTGGAAAAATGTTGAGCCGGGCTGCTTTGATAGCAATCGACAACACTGTGATACCTGTACGTGCAGAATCTATAGATCTATAGATCTATATCCTATTAATGCTTGATTAGGATCTTATCAGGCGAATATGGTGGCTACCAGAAATATCCGTTACCAAGTATTTCAAGAAATAGTACTCAAACCTTTCGAAAACAGAAATTATGATCTGGAATTGGGATGAAAGTAGTCATAGCACCTAACCTGAATCTATCATATAATTCAGGATGTGGAATTAGTAAACACTTCAAATACCTCGAAGTATGGATCAGTTATTTTGTAATTTGTACTATTTCTTACAAATGTAAGAAATAGTACAAAACAAGGAAGCAAATCGTAAGCAAGAGAGTGACAGAGACAGAAAGAAGTACTATAAAAAAAAAGGAAAGAAATCTGTTTTTTTTTTGAAAGGGAGATATATATATATATATATATATATATATATATATATATATATATATATATATATTTTTAGAGAGAGAGAGAGAGAGAGAGAGAAATACTCCCTGAAAAGAAAGAAAGAAAATGACGTGCACAATCAAAGAAAAAAGAAAAGAAATAGTAAAAACGGAATAAATAGTACAAAATTAAGAAATAGTACAAAAGAGGAAAGAAATCGTGCGAAAGAAAGAAAGGGAGATAGATAGATAGATAGATAGATAGATAGATAGATAGATAGAGAGAGAGAGAGAGCAAAAAACTACAAAAGAAAGAAAGAATAAAAATATCGTAGGAAAATAAAAAGGAATTTAGTATAAGAGATAAGAAAATTGAATGTAGAATAAGCTGCGTTAGAGGTAGTTTCGCACAACACCACCAATTGCTACAAAACCAAAACAAAAACCTGAAAAATCGAGCCCTGTTCTTAAATAGCCTAATCAGAACGGTATCTTGATATAGCTGTTATGCATGTCACCAAACCGGTTCAGAAATACCTAAACTGTCAGCTGTATAGAAGCGCTTTCTCAGATCAGATTTCAGCTGTCTATTTCTTATTTTGAGTATAAGCGTTTCTTTTGTTACGGTATTCTTGAAGACTTCCTCGTTGCTTACTCGCTCCATCCATTGAATTCTCAGTATCTTTCTGGAGAACTTGATTTCTGCCTTCAAATTCCGCTTCATTTGTGGTGAGATTGTTCAATTTTCACTCATAGAAGAGGATTGCTATCACATTGCAAATTCAGGATTCTTTTTCTTCGCGTCGAACGAAATCTTCCTGTTTCTTAGTACTTTACAGTGTCACTTGATTTAATTGTCACCTATTTAAAAGCGTTGCTTGATAACAGAAGCTCATATTATTTTGTTCAAGAAAACACGTAATTTGTAAAGCATGGTCCAATGAATGCAAAGCACATAATCAGGTTACAAGTTTCATGCAAGGACTTGATTTAAGTCAAAGGAAAATAGTATGAAAATAGTTAGCGCCACCCTTATGGAAATTCTCCGAACTATTGGAATAAGAATGAGCTGGAACAGGAAATCAACATCTTCTACCGAGTGTTCCAAGAAATATGCGTTTAGCTAAAGATTTATAAAATAGAAACTATTTCTTGGACAGATTATCAGGAAGGAGGGCTTCGAAAAATTAACTCACACAAGGCAAGGGTAAGAGAGAGATAAGAGAAAGCAATGGGCTACATTATTGACGAGGTTGTGTGAATGGAGGAAGGGACGGGTGTGAGGCCGTTAACTTACGAAATAAAGAAAAAAAGAAAGTAATATTACAAAAGAAAGAAAGAAAAGAAAGAAAGAAAAATAGAACGAAAGAAAAGAAAGAAAGAAAGAAAGAAAGAAAGAAATCGTTGGAAAGAAAGACACAGAGAGAGAGAAAGAGTAAAAAATACTAGAAATCGTACGGAAGAAGGAAGAGAGATAGAAAGAAATACTACAAAGGAAGGAAAGAAAGAAAGAAAGGAAGGAAGGAAGGAAGGAAGGAAGGAAGGAAGGAAGGAAGGAAGACGGAAATAGTACAAAATAAAGTAATAATACAAAAGGAAGAAACAGTAGAAAAGAAAGAAAGAAAGAAAGCATACGAAAGAGGGAAGAGAGATAGAAAGAAATACTACAAAGGTAGGAAGGAAAGAAAGAAAGAAAGAAAGAAAGAAAGAAAGAAAGAAATCGTACGAAAGAAAGAAAGAAAGATAGGTACATAGATAGATAGATAGATAGAGAGAGAGAGAGAAAGAGAAAAATTTCTACAAAAGAAAGAAAAAAATCGTACGAAAGAAAGAAAAAAGAAAAAGTAAGAAATAGTAAAAAGAAGGAAAGAAATCGTAAGTAAGAAAGAAAAAGAGTGACAGAGGCAGAAAGAAATATTACAAAAGAAAGAAAGAAAGAAAGAATCGTACGAAAGTAAGAAATAGTACAAAATGAATAAATAGTACAAATGTAAGAAATAGTACAAAAGAAAGAAATCGTACGAAAAAAAGAAAGGGAGATAGAGATAGATAGATAGATAGATAGATAGATAGATAGATAGATAGATAGATAGATAGATAGAGAGAGAGAGAAAATAGCACAAAAGAAAAAAAGAAAGAAATCGTATGAAAGAAAGAAAACCCAAAAAAAATACTACAAATGGAATAAATAGTACAAAAGTAAGAAATAGTTCAAAAGAAGGAAACAAATCGTACGAAAGAAAGAAAGAAAGAAAGAGCGAGTACGAAATACTACAAAAGAAAGAAAGAATTAAAATATCGTAGGAAAATAAAAAGTAATACAAAAATAAAATTGACATATAATTTAGGGTTTTTATGACAGAAAACAATGAAAATAATTTTTAAAAATGGTCAAATTTAGAAAGGGACGAATTCCAGATTACAACCTGAATGTCAGACACATAGAATGAGAGAGATTGACAAGATGAAGAAAGGAATAAAAAAGAAAGAAAGAAAGAAAGAAAGAAAGATAGATAGATAGATAGATAGATAGATAGATAGATAGATAGATAGATAGAATGAAAGAACGACGGTAAGGTAAGTGCATCAGTCTAACCTAAAAGAACTGGAATGAAAAAGAAAAGGAAAAGAATACAACATTAAAAAAAAAAAGAAAGAAAGAAAGGAAGAGAATAACTGTGCAGTCGTCAAGGCTAGAGAAGCCAAATAACAGCTGTGCACGTATTGGGAAGACAGAGGAAAGAAAAGTGCGTCGGAGGAATGAAAGAAGAATGTAGAAAATTGAATGAATGAATAAAGAGAAGAGTCACGCGCTCACGCAAAGCCTTCAGTGCGCATGCGCCGATTTCCAAACATAAAAAGAACACAGAGAAATCAATGGTGTAAGTGTGTATATGTATATCTGTATTAGGTTGATGCAAAACTAACCAGCGTCATATTTGCAGAAGATGAAACAGCATTCAGTAATTTTCATTTTTTTTTTATTTTTTTTTTTAATTTTATTTCGGCAAAATTCACAGTTTGCTTTTCATGACAGATTTGGGAAATAATGGGAAAATAGCTGCAAGCACGTCTTGATACAGTTTTACAAAGTTTAAACAAAAGTACATTTTAAGCTCAATACAAAAAAAAAAAAACTTTCTTGCAGGCCACAGAAATTAAAACTTTCTTGGATATTATGCAACTTTTAAGGGAAGGAAATTGTAAGAAATTGCTATGAACATCACCCAGACCCACTTACAGAGTTAGGACCTGCAACAATTCTATGAGACTTTACAATACACACAGGACAGGAAAATCAAAGCTAATCGCCCAGACATTGTGACCAAAGATCGTAAAAAGTAAAGGAAGTGCTTTCTTACTGATATGGATGACCCTACAGATTACAATGTATCTTTCAAGATCTTTAAAAACTATTAAAATAGAAGGCTCTTGAAGTGGAAATCTAAAAAAAATTATGGCACATGAGGACATCAATAGTTCCAGTTGTAGTTGGAGACCTTGATTTGATTGGAAATGGTTTCCATAGACTTATTGGAAGGATTTATGGTAGCCCATGACTTAAAGAAATACCAAAAAAATGTACTCACAAGTACAGCTCACACATTACGAAGAGCTTTATCTATGTAAAATGTCTGTGATTTTAGCTTTTATTTTCTTTTTACAAAAATGATCAGAGGAAAATGCTACGGTATCTGGTTTTGATCCAGAAGGAAAAATGCATACAACAGAAATCCAAAGAAATAGCAATAGTGATAATAGTAGTAGCAATAGTCTAGCTGGCCACTCGTATTCGAAGATACCCGTCTACTAGGGTGGTTTGCCAATCCCTGTTGCAGACGCTTGCTCAGGCACATTTGTGTTTATTCAACACCCACAGGGTCCACCTGTGGTTTATACTGCAACTATGCTGAGCAGACCTTAGTTACAGTTTCTAGGAAAGAGCGTGCTATCTAGCATGATCAACAATTTAACAAGGCCAGCACGCTCAAGCTCTCAGCCACGATGACTTGTGACATCATGCTAGCACAGCTATCGATGAGGCCAAGGGTTACGTCTACCCAATTTCACTCCCAAGGTTTGGGTAAACCCGTAGCGTGGTTTTCAGGCAAAGGTGCCGCAGTCTGGGATCGACCCCCTCCAGTCCGATGACATCAGGAAGTCTCCTTGTGAAATTCGAACACGGGTCTCATGGTTAGAATGTGAACCTTCTAACCTATATAATAATAATAATAATAATAATAATAATAATAATAACCTATATCATAATGATCTGATTTTTATTCGTCTGTATATATACTACATCAAAAAACGGCAGAGTAGCGTTGTTTTTGTTAGCTGTAAAATCTTTCTGCTGTAAAATCTTATATTGTCGGGGGCGGTTTTTAAGAAGGTTTATGGATTGGAAACCAAACGCACAATTAGACTCAGAATCAGAAAGAGACAGCTAGACACAAACTGAGAAAGCAGGGGTGGAGAACTGGACACTGACAGGACAAATCGAAGACAAAAGGGAGAGGGGAATCAACAGTTTACATATCTGACGAGCTTGTGTGAATGCATGGCGGAACCGGGGCTCGGGAGGTTTGGCAAAGTGACAAGCATTGCTAAGAGGCAACATCGGGAAAGGGGTTTGTGGAAAGCCACGATCGTCCACATCTTGAAGAGACACGGCAAATAGAAGACGTCACGCAAACAATATGAACACATTCATGTTCTGCAGGGGAGGGGATGGCAATTTATAGTCTCAACACTTCACATAATTAAATCAGGCTACCGCGACATTTTAAATGGAGTAAATTAGAGAACAATGTCATTTCCATTTCTTCACGGTGAAGTAATGGATAGCGGCTCGGATTGAGAAATCGGAGAACCGAGTTCGAATTCCAGTCGAATCCATTACATTCACGTATGTGCTAATACCCTTGGGAAAGGTATGAATCCTGTTCTCTATGGGTAAATAGCAGGACAGACCTGGTTCTATAGCCTTGGTTGGCAACTGGTCTACCGCAGAAAGAAATGTCAACCTACTGTGGGAAAAAAAAATTGCTCGTCAGTCATGTATCGAAAGATACATGATCGCCTAAGCGTGTATCACGTATGGCACATAACTGACTGAAATTGGAGAACAAAGCCATTTCCATTTCTTTTTTCCATTTAATAATAATAGTAAAGAACCAATTTTGTATATTTATATTTTGCTCTTTTAAAATGCTGAAAGAAAATCACATCAATATTAAAAGAGAAAAAAATTGAAAATTGTATTAATTTCTGTTACATAGTTTTATGCAGCAATATCTTTTAAGAAGCGTATCTTCTCTTTTCTTACTGCTGCTGCTATTGAAGCTTTACTGTCATTTTCTTTTTTATTCATTCATTAATGATTCTATATGATATTTTTTCATGCTAGGTTTACTGAATAGGCCGAGTAGGCCGAAAGATCTCAAGCGTGACAGCTGCAGCAGCAGCAGCAGCCAGACAATAACATTGCCGTTAAAGATTCCAGTTCTAGACTCATGATTGTCCCAAAGGAAAATAGCCTAGTGGATTAAAGAGTCGGCGTGTGAATTTGGTGGCATATTAATTGTGAATTGAATTTCTGGGTTGAGTAGTAACGAGAGACTCAATGGATGAAAAAAGCGATCAATACCTGAAAAGTAGTAAAAAAAGGAACAAAACGAGATATCATATATATAATATATATATATATATATATATATATATATATATATATATATATATATATATATATATATATATATATATATATATATATATTTAGAAGAAAGAGTCCTCGTGTGCTTCTTGTAGTATTTAAAAAAGATAGGTTGATTAATAAAACAAGGGAAAACGAAAAGGTACCAATGTGACCAGTGCGAAAAGAATTTATTATATATTAATTATTAATCACAAGACAGAAATGAAGCCCGGAGATTAATGCTATCAGTCCGGACTTTTCGGGCACGCCTGTGTCCTTCATCAGCGGTGCGAGAAATAAACAGAGAAACGGAGAAGACACACCAATGGTGGTTCTTGTGGCCGGTGTGAATTCCTTGTAGATTGTTTTATTTTGAAAACAATCGGGGTTTGGTCTTTATCGGTGTGGAACGTATATATATATATATACATATATATATATATATATATATATATATATATATATATATATATATATATATATATATATATCTTAAAACAATTAAATTAAAATAAATGTCTTAAAAACAATTTGCCCATTTCATAATATATATATATATATATATATATATATATATATATATATATATATATATATATATATATATATATTATTATATATATATATAGATACACCTAGTGAGCCAGACAAACCTACCTAGGTTTTTCACCTAAACGGATCGTCAGGGGAAGTTTCCCTGACGATCCGTTTAGGTGAAACCTGGGTAGGTTTGTCTCCTACTAGGTGTATCTAGGTCTGCTCTACGGTTGTATTGAGCTCTTTTGTTGTTAGTTGTTACTCGTATCGGGTTTTTTTTTCTTTGGGCTTCAGACCTGCATCTGTGCGATTTTTTTGTCGGCAGAAGTTCATGTTTGTAGCTCTTTCTTTTTTTAAAACCTTTTTTCCCTCGAGATTGATTTGATTAGCAAATCAAAAATTCGAGGGTTTTTCGAAAACGAACTATATTTATATTATATATATATATATATATATATATATATATATATATATATATATATATATATATATAATTCTCTTACTTACGTTATTCCGGCCGTCTGTCACCCCATCTGAAGTAGCCATACAGTGACTGATCGAAACCAAATTTTGAGAAGTGCAAACAGAAAAAGGCGACACAAAGTGCGTGGCTAAGTACAATAAATTTTCATTCATTTTTTGTGGAAAATTAAAATTATATTATTTGACATGCAATATACTGCCACTATTTTAGAAAAACAATTACTGATTAAAAGAACAAATATTTATTTAATAAAAATGCAATATTGTTTTTTGCATTCTTTTAAGTTTCTCTATCTCTCGAGATATATATATATATATATATATATATATATATATATATATATATGTGCGTTTGTGTGTGTATATGATGTGTTTATTATGATAAACTTCATGACAGTTACATAATTCGATGTCATATATATACATATATATATGTGTATGTTTGTGTGTAATACATACATACATACATATATATATATATATATATATATATATATATATATATATATATATATATATATATATATATATATATATAGGTGGTTGAAACACCATTTCTCGGCCATGGTGGGTGACCGCTTATGTTTAACAGATGCGGTAATCTTGGATGTCCGTGTGGTGTAACGGATAATGGATCGAAATGAGAAATCGGAGTGCTGTGTTCGAATTCCAATCGAGTTCGTTACACTCACTTACGAGCAGATTACCCCTGCGAAATACCAGGATAGGTTGGACCCTGTGGCCTTATAAAATATAAAGCATAGTAGTAGCAATGTAAATATAAACACAGTCGGAAGAATAGATTGTAAATCTCGACATAAAATCTTTTCGTTAATATCAGCAATACTAAATACTGCAAAGGATTTCAACTGGCGTGAACGTGTTACGAAAAAGTTTAATACTCAATAATTTACTACAGAAAATTATTCTTGCGGACCGAACCAATTTTCACTAATCACTCAGACCTATCACATGTGTTTTTAACAGCCCTGCCCTAGGGACACCATGAAGGACACAACATAAAACCAGATCGACAACTACATCAATGATTCTTACTACTACCGATTGCAATTACTAATTGTCACATGCAGTTCGAAGGCATGGATGTGCGAGTAACGTATCGATTATGAATGTGGAATAAGCGAGACGAGTTCAAGTCCAGGTTTAATGTTTGATGTTCACTTTCACACTAAAGCTTTTCGAAAAGCCCAGAAATGTTCTTCTCTCTTCCCATATCTAACTTAATTAATAGACTAGACTTGGCTCTCTACCCAGTCTAGAAGAATAATTATTCCAATCCAGAAAGACAAAGGCTGCAATGGGAAACTATTCCGTATTCTTTCCCAAATTCTTAAGGAAAAAGAAGATTTGGAGAGCTGTGATCGTTTATGCCTAAAAAAATATAAAATTTAAAATGAATAAAACTCTAAATAAAAGATGATGAAAGCACTTACCTTTAAGCAATTTTCCAAGTGATATATATATATATATATATATATATATATATATGTGTGTGTGTGTGTGTGTGTGTGTGTGTGTGTGTGTGTGTGTCAAAGTTAGAACAAACCGTAAACTTTAGTAACACCGTGATTCCCCACCTGATTAGACGTCTAAAAAAACTTTTCTTTTTTTGACGTTGAAACAAAAATGTATAATTTTGCAGTGGATATGTGCATGTTCCACTGTAACACTGCATAATATATATATATATATATATATATATATATATATATATATATATATATATATATATATATATATATTGAGGCATGTGTTGTTAAAGACTACGAAACTTTTGGGGTTTAAGAATTTTTCTAATTTTTTTATTGCTTTCTCGCAAGTTTTTTTTTTTTTTATTTGGATCTAAGTTGCTGAAAAAAAGACCCTAAGTACCTAATGCTTTGTCGAGCACTTTTGGTTTTCGTTAACCGTCATCATGGCCGTATGTTTCGGTTTGAATTAGGTTGTTTATTATTTTATTTCATAGATGATTGCAAAAAAAGGATTACAAATTCTTGAAGCCATCATAATTAAAAAACAAAAAAGAACAGCATAAATAAAATAGCATTTAATACTGGCAGAAACATCGTAAACATATTTAATTACTAATCCTCGAAATAATAAACACCAAACCCCTCCTAACTGCTAATGAACTAATCCAATAACATTGCCTAAATACCTAAAATATTATCTATGAAATAAAATAATAAACAACATATTTCAAATCAAACATACATCCATGATGACGGTTGATGATAACCGAAAGCGCTCGGCAAAACAAAAACAAAAAAACATGAACTAGGTTCTTATTTCAACAATATAAAAATATATGTGAGAAAAGTAAGAAAAAAGGTTATTAAACGGAAAAGTTCCGTAGTCTTTAACACATGCCTCAATAATGACATGCTGCCAATATATATATATATATATATATATATATATATATATATATATATATATATATATATATATATAATGTGGATAAATCAAATAACTAGATATTAGCAGCCGTATATACGTACGTTAGCGTGCATACACAGGTAAACAAATAGATATTTACTCAATTAAATATAAGGTGTAAACAAAACAGCGCTCATTGAGGTTAGACAGAGCTAAGAAGTACATATTATTAAATATACATATACCTATGTTCGAAGTGCAACTTTAGTTTCGTTGTTATACCAATTCATCAGACATAAATTATTACTCCTGATACTTTAAACAAAACTTGCACTTCGAACGTAGGTATATGTATATTTATTAATGCATATATATTAATACATATATATATTCAGGTGCTGAGTTACGAGTCTTAGCTTAGCTCTTGAAAACTGCGTTGTGCATGAAACTTAGAGTTGTCCAAACGGTGAGGAAAAAATGTATATTTATTATTAATATATCATTAATAACTCTGTTATTTTACATCGAGTACAATTTCATTAATATCATCACTCATATATATATATATATATATATATATATATATATATATATATATATATATATATATATATATATATATATATATAAGTGTATATTTCAGCAGCAAACATATTAAAAAATATATTTCGTTAAATATGACAGACAAGGAAAATTTTATTTTTTTTAATTTATTTTTTTCAACAAATTTACATTTTTTTCCCGTTTCCTGGGAGTAAGAGAGTGCGACATTGTGTATATTGTCCACAGTCCAAAAGCGTTCTGGGATACTTCTTTACCCATTTTCAGGGTGGTTTTATTTAGATGCTGTTAATTTCTCTTCATGTTTTGACTGTATTTTTTGTTTTATATTTGTATATATGCACACACACACATATATATATATATATATATATATATATATATATATATATATATATATATATAAAATAATAAATCCGTTGGTATATAATTCAATTGGATCATAGTAATATAAAATGTCAAAATTGAAGAAGAGCTCAGTGTATTTACTACAGAGCAAAAATTAATACACAATAAGATCTCAAATCACCTCATATGGAAAATAAGCTTATTTCGACCGACGAAAAAATAAAATGTATATATCGTTATCTTATATATATATATATATATATATATATATATATTATAAATTAATTTGTTTAAAATATGTTTTTTTTCCCTACACAGTTCCAACCATGTTTCAAAAATAGAAGCTAAAAACCCCGAATTTAATTTTGCAATTAAATTAAAAGCATTAGTTCCATTTCATCTTCAAGCGAATTTTGGAGTAACTTTTAAAAATTACCGTTAGTTCCATTTCATC
The DNA here is from genome assembly GCA_903632075.3 of Acanthosepion pharaonis. NCBI lineage: Eukaryota > Metazoa > Mollusca > Cephalopoda > Sepiida > Sepiidae > Acanthosepion > Acanthosepion pharaonis. The sequence continues at coordinate 511,336 of CAHIKZ030000856.1, read as the reverse complement.
TTCAAGCGAATTAATGCTCTGTAAATTTACATTGAGCACTATTTTGTAAAAATAAAAATATCTATAAGAACACCGGATTTTATATCTTACTGTTCTTTCTTTTTATTTATATACATATATATATATATACAGACAATAAAATCTAAAATCACCTTATCTGAGTAATAAGCTTATTTTAGCAGATGAAAATATAAATCGACTGTCTTATCAATAGTCTATACCGGGGTTGATAAGACAGACGAATTATATTTTCGTCTGTCGAATATCTTTTTTTTTCCATATATGTTTTTGGATTTCATTGTATATATATATATATATATATATATATATATATATATATATATATATATATATATATATATATATACATAGAGAGAGGGGAGAGGGAAGAGAGGGAGATAGAGAAAGGGAGAGGAGAGAGAGGGAGAGAGAGGCATACATTAATTTAAAGAAATCAGATAAACATAGATATGGTTTAAGTAACCTTTCTATGCCACTAAGTTGAATGAGGCTGGGGATTTTTTACAACAAAATTGTATTTCGCCAAATGTCGTTCTCTTGATAATCATTTATTATCAGCTTCTTTTTTTCCTGTGCCCGAACACCGACCTTTATTGGCGATGAAATGTACAGAAATACTTTCCACAACAGAGAAACTGGTCACCCCTCTGGAAAAATCAATCTCCAAAATGTCGGTATAATATGGGCTCGAAATCGAGTCTCCAGTCTCCTAAACAGCGGTTCTTCTGGGTGTGCACGTCGCGTACCGCCTATCAGCGCGGGAAGCAAAACATGCCTGCAGAGTTAGATATTCCGTTTAAATTCACCGATTTCGTTTTGAGAGGTTATGAATCCAGCGCTTCTCCCCTAGCTATGTGTTAAATAGCAGACTGTGCTCTTTAACTTTGACTGCAAGTCAGCCGAGGTGACCAACAATTCCAATTCCAATAACTTGTTTTGGTGATGGTAGGGTAACTCCAACCTGTAAAAACATAGCAGCATAATCTAGGTTAGAGATGCTGTCACCCTGTACTATACATGAGAGCTTAACTGTATTAAGAACACGAGGAATTTCATAAGACAATATTTCACAAGTGTTGAATCCCCAGCAAGGACCTACCTCATTCTACTTGTAGATACTTATCAAGTTTGGCTTAGTACAGAACAAGTTTAGAAATTTGTGGGGATCGAATTCCCTCAAAATTAGTAATAGTCTGTAGGTTCAGCAGACCCATCACTATGCCTGCCTGGGTTCGATGCCCAGATCAAGCCCAATATTAGAAAAAAAAAGTCATCTTTCAGTGTGACAGATTAAACATTGCGTTTATGATGGAAATTTCAGGTATCGAAATATTAGATCGCAATTATTGATTATTTTGCTTTTACGCATCACGTTTTGAAGGCCGTCTTTTGTCATCGTTTTTATTGATGTTTCCTAATCTCGGACGCGTTTTGTATAAAGCCAAATAGGGGCTAATAAGAGTATGAAGATTATGTTGCGCCAAAATTTTAACTATATTTTGTGGTAACCCTCATACAGTAGAATGAACTCTTCATTCTCTCATAAATACTAACTGCAAATTTTTCTCTCCGGAGTCGATCCTTCAAAACTACAAATCAACCATTCGCCCTTACATGGAGCATTGCTGCCATATATGGTCTGGAGCCCCTTCTGTTTGTCTTGGGGTTCTTGATAAGATCCAGAGACGGATATGCAATGTAATTGGCCCTGATCTGGCATCTCGTCTGCAGTCGTTCTCTCACAGACGTGCCGTCGCCTCCATCTGTCTTTTTTACAAATACTTTCACGGTAACTGCTTCGATGAACTGCTTTCGGTGATTCCCAGACTTCATGAATTTAAGCGTCCTACGAGGCTGGCATGCCGCTCTCACCCTTTCACTGTCGAAACTGTTAAATGTATCCGTCTCTTCTACTCCAATAGCTTCATATCTCGCCCCTCTCGTCTGTGGAACTCCCTTTTCCTGGTTCCCTGATAACTATAATCTCCAACTCTTCAAATGTAATGTCCATCGACATTTTCAGTTGCCTTGATCTATCCACTATCCTTCTCCTCATCTTTCTCCTCATCCTTCTCCTCATCCTTTCCTCTATCACTCCTATCTGCTGTCGCTCTGTAACCCCTTGCGTGCTAGTGACTTCCCGCCTTGCTTGGGGCGAAATGCTTAATAAAAAAGAGTCGTAGGCAGTCGGTTGGGAAGCGGAGACGCAGTGTTAACCCACCGTTCAGACGTACACCTCTCTCTGCTTATTACTAACATTCTTGCTTTGTATGTATCCGTTATGTAAATACACTTGTTCAACCTACCTTCGTCTTCCGCGTTTTTCTTTTTGGCACCGAAAAAGGCCACAACAGTATAGAGGGCGTGCTACCGAAAGAAAAAATATATAGGATATACAGTGTATCGTTATTTGTCTCAAAGCCATACAAGTGACGTTGAGGTATGTGATTTTTTGGCAGTATTAGGATTAGGATTAAGGAAATACTAGATAGTCTGAATCAAAGATTATATCAATAAGGAGCCTTTTTTATAAGAGCAGTTATTCTGTCGTAACCCAAATATGTACTGAGACCACTGTTTTCTATCGGAGTGGATATTCATATATTTATATGTCATACGGTTCTTTCCCACATGTGTACATCCCAGGCGTAGCTGGGTCAGTCACGTGTTCATTTGTCGGAGCAGTCATTGACTGGGTGAAATGCGGGTCTCCGTTTCCGGCTAGGAGGTCATTACTTCGGTCAACTTGAAATGATCCAATACTGAGAAAATACGTAATTACTTCAGCGATTACAACAAGGCATTTAAACATTGACTTAAGTTAGTTCTGTGTGACAAAAAGCCAAATGAAGAAAATAATACACAGGAATATGGCGCGATGCCAATTTTTAATTTGTTAAGTTCAGTTATTTCCCGGCTATATCAACATGACAAGGTCATAAGGTACACCTCTTTGTATTCGGTCATGATGAATGTAAGTGTGTCCTCAACGTGGCTAAGTAGCTAGTTGATGACAGAATGAGATACTGTATAACCTCTCATAGGGTTGGTTCATGAGATTACTGGCAGCTCTGTAATAGACAAGAGTTAATTCTGAATCATTTCTCCCTTCTTATTGTTATCTATTTCTGATAAAAAAGAATGCTTTGTTTAGAATTTCTCTCCGGACATCATTCTCGACTCATTAGGAATATCTTTACCTGATTTTCCTTCTTGATCGGAACCTCTACTGAGTAATATACACATTGTTTCTGCTATCAACACCAAAATAGATCGCTATATGGTGTGCGGTTTTAACATTATTCTCGAAATTGTTGTAAAGAAATGTACCCCTGGACTGACTTTTGTCATCACCCAACTCTACAACAAATGCTTTGCCGCTTCTTGCTTTGCAGCTAGCTAGACATCCTCTGTTGTAGTCCCTGAGGAGTAATCGATACCGGCTTGGATTGGGGAATCGGAGAGCCGAGTTCTAATTCCAGTCAAATCCATTACATGCTAATACCCTTAGGAAAGGTGTGAATCCTCTTCTTCTCCTTCCAGTTATGGGTAAATAGCAGGACAGACTAGGTTCTATAGCCTTGGATGGTAACTGGTCTAGGAGAAGGACAACTCTGACTTCAAACCAGGAGTGGATCCCCTAAGGCGGATGGACGGCACTTTGTGCTACACTCCGGCAACTCCTGCAGCCGCAATTGGTACCAAACTGTATTGGTTTATCCTCTCCTTTGATTCTGTTAGCAAGGCCGAGAGAGGAAACTAGACGTCTGGGCAGCCCTAGTTCTTCATATATCCTGCCCAGGTTCGTAGCGCACTGCGCTACTCCATCGTCTCTCGAGACGGACGGATGCCGACGACGACAGCGACCAGTTCCTGTGAACTCTGATGAACTTTCATATCCCTCGAATTAGCATGTTTTACCTCTTTTTGGTCAATCACTAGACGTGCTAATCAACTCTGAATTGGCAAACCAACTCACTTCACACGGTGTTCTTTTAGATAAACAATATAACTATCATTTCTCTAGGCCCAGCGCCGATGTGGTAGCAACTATTACTGGATTTCTATATCAAGCTTGTCAAGAAAAGGTAAAACTCGGAATGTAGCTTTAGATATATTGAAGACATTTGAAAGGTTTCGGTAATGCTGGCGTTCGTTATAAGCTCAAGTGTTATGGTATCACTAACCGAATATTTTCTTCAACCAATCGTTCTTACCAATTCGTTTTGAACGGTCACGCCTCTATCTTTTTATGTTAATGATCGGATAACTCAAAGATCTATCATTGGATCTACGTTGTTTCTCGTCTTTATTAAAGGCTTTCCCGATGTCATCCGTTTCCAATTACGAGTTGATGCTGAAGACAACTACATCCTAGTGCAAATTAATTGAAAGAAAACGAATAATTCCGTTATTATTTTTTGTATTTTTCCAATGAAACATGACACAGAGCACATGTTAGTATTTCGTATAATCCATTCCACGAAGCCGTTCCTTACAGATTGACCACATATTCTCAATTGGAATTAAATCAGGAGAGTTTCCAGGCAAGTCTATAGTACTTTGATTTGCTCACTTGTAAGGGTTGCCAGTGTGTTCGTGCAGCGTTACAATTTTCGTACGCTTCCTTGAAGTAACGTCCATCACAGCCAATGGCTGTAGGACAACTAATCGACAGTAGAGACAGTAGTGTCTAGACATGATAAACCTCTGATCCAATCACGGATGACGCAAAATTTTTCAAAGCCAAACAAATTTCATCATATACCTCGAAAATAGATGCATATTACTCCACACCATTGCAAATGACCTAATCTGAGAAAAAAATAGAAATCGATTATGCCCTGTCACTCCAGTAGGTCTGAAACTGACCGTATTGTGAAAGAAATGGAACTAAAGCAGTTGTTTCAATTAATTTGCACAAGGATGTATTTACACACGTAAGTCCGAAAGGTTCGACAAAGTAAAATGAGTGGCTGCTGTCGAAGATGATCTTCAGTCAGTTGTTAACTGTAGCAAGAAATGGCAGATAAATCTGAACACCCTCAAAATGGAATTGTTACCTTTTAATGGTCATAGAAAAACCTTTCGCATGGCTGATGTTAACCTTTAGGAGAGTAATCCATTTCATATTCTCCGTCTCACGTTTTCCACTGACATGAAGTGGATTGGTTTGGTTTATTTTACAGCATATCAACCTCAATGGGTCATTTAATGCCGACAACTTTTTTTTTTCTGGTAATATTTTTGTTTTGTCAAAAATACATTTCTGTTAATATTTTTTTCTCAAAAACTAGACTGGTAATAATATTTTTCCAAAAAGGTATAGCTGGTAATATCATTTTTTTTAAAAACGTATAGCTGGTAATATCATTAATTTTTTTTCAAAAACGTATTATCAGAGGCCTTGCTGTTGGACGTAGTTTATCGTCTTAACCAGGACGCGGATGTAGTTTATCGCCTTACCCTGAACGCGGATGTAGTTTATCGTCATACCCAGGACGCGGATGTAGTTTACCGAGGATGCTGAAGTGGATTGGTTATATTGAATCGATTGGTAGACTTTCGGATAAGAATATCCTTTCACTGTATCGTGTCAGACATTTTTTCCATTATTATAAATTTACCATGCATCCGCACATTGAATAATTCTGACACATCTGTTCCGGTGTTTCTGATATATGTCTCTAGATTCTCGATAAGATCCAAATTGGGGTCTGTAATTTAATCAGTCTTGACCTGGCATCTCGACTTCAGACACTTTCCCACCGTCATAACAATTTTCATGACAATTATTCTGATTCACTTTCCTCATTGATGCCTCCAATGCATGAATTTAAAACTACTACTAGATTAGCAATTATTCATCATCTTTTGACTCTTGAAATAGCTAGATGCATTCTCATCATCCTTCTGTAGAACGACATTTCTGTTGCCTCAAGTTTCCTCTTCGTTTGTGAGAAAATTGTCCAGCATTCACTGTCATACATAAAGTTTAATATTACATAGAACTTCATCATTAATTTCTTTTGACAGCGTTACTCGAAGGTGGTGGCGCTCGTGGCAAATATGGCAGGCAAATTATGGCAAAAATAGTCTTATTTTAAGTGAATCTTAGGATTCCCCTATCCAATTGATATAGGTCACGTTTGAAAAAGAATTAAACCTATTATAATTTTCCTGTTTAAGATGGAGTACCCGGTTCCTTTTCTTTTCTCGGACTTTAATAATGGTACCGTCAGGCAGTGGAATGATTATATTGAACCAATTCCTAAGTTCACAGTGTCTTGTCTTTTTTCTCGCTAGAATCCATCTTGCACATTTATAAGTTGGTCTGGTATTCTTGCTGTTTATCTCTAGATTCTCAATAAGATCCAAATTAGGGTCTGTAATTTAATTGGACTTGACCTGGCATCTCAACTTCAGTCACTTTCCCACCGCCGTGACGTCACTTGCATTTAACTTTTCTATAAATATATTCATGGCAATTATTCTGATGCATTTTCCTCCTTGATGCCTGAATTGCATGAATCTAAACGTACTACATGATTGGCAACTATCCCTTGTTTCCTGTTTAACAAAGAGTACACATTTACTTTTAATTTTCTCGGACCTTAATAGTAGTACAGTCATTAATTTTTTGTGATATGTGTGGATGGTGACAGCATCTCTTCATACTGAGGCTACAGTGTTGACAGTTTTCTGGTTGCTGTTCTCGACTTGTAGTGGAGCCCGAAATCTTGCGTAGCGTCTTGAGATGCTGCTATGGCAAAAACAGTATTAATTTAACTGAATCTTAGGATCCCCATATCCATTTGATATAGGTCACGTTTGAAAAAGAGTTAAACCTGTATATTACTTATAATGTTCAACAAGATTACAATGACTTTTCTAGCAACAACAAAAAAAAAAAAAAAAAAAAAAAGCAGAAAACGCAAGTACCTAATCGTCTAAAAATAAATGATTAAACTTTTGCAAATTTTGACTGATTTGAAATGATCATAGCTTGATAAATACTTGGAGCTAAGACATGTTTAGCCCAGTCCTTAAATAATAATATACTCCTGAGATGAGATATTGTAACTATTTAAACTATTTACATTGTTTAGACTGTAGTCCCAGTGGGTAAAAGCGTTGGTTGAAGTAACCAGTGACTTGACAGAAAGAATTGTGAGTTCAATTCTTGGCCACAGCAGAAGTGAACAAAAAACTTGGAGAAATAAATTAAAGGGAAATAACTAAAACTGAGATATCCGGAAGAAGCAAGAAACGTGGAACGAGAACAATCTACCCCGATTCGGTTCCAATTTTCAATCACCTGAAAAAGATTGTCTGTTTCCGGCTGGCCTCACGTTTTTGTCGGTTGGCGGGGGGGTATTATTTTTAGGTTGAGTTTCACAACTGGATTAGTGTAGATGTATTTGTAAGAGTAGATTCTGTACCACTCCAGTAAGTACCTGACTCCTCGTGCTATTGAATGAATATAACACAATCCTGAAATATAATGCCGCTTGGAGTTGACGTAATCTTAATGAATTCTGTAGTAAGGCTATAAGGGTCATTCCTGGCTAGATCTACTGGCAATTCTCGGCGTCAGTATATATGTTACTTGCACGAATGCAAGTCATATTCTAAAGAGATGTGTTCATCTCTACAATACCTCCTTCTTAGATATGCACTTTCTTTAGTCGTTACTTTATCCGACATGGGCCCACATCGAGCGTTTCAGTCGAAATATATTTTACTTACGCTAGCGTTGTATTGTAATATTAGTTTTAGGAATACGTATTTCAAAAGAATCATAAAGTATGTCCATCGGTAATGTACTGGTTGCTTATTCTGTGCATACCTAGACCTCAAATGATTTATATGTCTTCTGTGTCAAAAATATCCACATTCGACAATGTAAATTACACTACCAAGGCGTCGAATACCTTTTCCTTCCTGTTAATTTTCATTTCCGGCCTTAAAGCTTTTAAAGAAGACTTTATCGACGATCTTAAATGATCTGGTAGTTTCAAATTGTTTAATTTTCTTTTTATTCTCTGGTAGTAATTTGTCCAAAAGGATCTAACTTTCCTAGCAAACATAAGCTCTGCAGGTGATATTTTCCCGGTGATGTTTGCATTTGATGTCATTCGATATACGCTCAGAAATTCTTGTAATGCCGTTTCTTCAGGTTCCAAGTCTTTACCTTTTTATATATACCCTTTTGAAGGTATAAACAAACCTCTGAATTTGACCATTCGACTTTAGATACTAAATCGGCGGTGTCAAATGTTCAACGACGTAGTTTTTGCCGAAATTTTAAAACTCACTAGAAGTAAACTGAGTTCCATTATCGGAAACCACACTGTCAGGTAATTCAAACCTTGCAAAAAGTTCTCCTAAGAATTTAATCGTCATTGCAGTATTAGGTTGTTTAAACTTTAATATCTCGGGCCATTTTATGAAACTGTCGGCTATAATTAAATGGTATGAACCGTTTAGTGGTTCAGCAAAGTCCATATTTAGTCTTATCCACGGTTTATCCGTGTTCGGCCATTCCAGATAATTTATAGATGAAGATTTTGCTACTGAATTACAACCATTATATTTTCTAACTCTATTTTAAATATCTTTGTCCAACTTTGGCCAATAAGCGTGGCTTCTCATCAGGGATTTCATCCTGACTATTTCCGGATGTCCGAGGTGGACTTGTTTCAAAATGCTTTTTTGTAGTGTTAACAGGATTACTACTCTTTCCGCGTACAAAAGTACTCCATAAAAATAGAAAATGCTGTATTATTGTTACCAGGTTCAGTTTTGGTTTTACTCCATTTCGACTTCGTCATAGTTTTCTGAATAAACGTATCCTTTTTAGAATTAATTTTGATATCGTATGTCGTGACCGGCAGTTCTTTAATAGTGTTACTCACAAGGCTTTTAATTTGGCTTACAGATTCCAGCGAAACAATCACAGGATTTTCAAAATCTTCTTTACATTTTTATGTCAGTCCGGACAACACATCTGCGTGCCCCAATTTTTTTGATGATAGAAATTTCTATCTTAAAATTATAGTTCAGTGAAATCATAGCCCAACGCTGTTGTCTGTTTACAGTATGCGAGGGAATCATTTTCTTAAAGCCAAATATAATTTATAATGGACGATAATCAGTTTGCAGTATGAATTTTCTTCCTAATATCACCCTGAGATATTTCTTTACAGCAAAAATTATAGCTCGCGCTTTTTTTTTTCATTTTGACTATAGCATTTTCCCGTAATATCAAACTTCTTGACGCGTGGGCGACTGCTTTTACTGTACCGTCTTCGAATTTATGGCCTATTACCACTCCTATGTCGTATTCACTCGCGTCCGGCACTATTATCTGTGGGTGCGATTCGTAATGTGTCAGCGATTACTCTGAAGTTAGTAGTTTCCTTCAATAGCTTTTGACTTCCCACCGACCAATTCCATTTCGCGCCCTTCTTAAGTAAATTATTCACAGGGGCTCGCAATCCAGCAGATGAATATTATAATAATTTGTTAATCCGAGAAATGATTGTAAAGTTCCCAGATTTATCGAGGGAGGCATGTCTTTAATAGCTCGAACGGGATCTGGTCTTCTTCATTTTTCGTCGATTATCTGACTTAAATATTTAATCTTATCCATAAAGGATATTTCTGTTCACTGATTTTGAAACTGTAATTATGGAGGCTTTTAAATATTTGCTGAATCAGTTTTACGCGCTTTATTTTCGTAGCGCTCTTAACCCTAGAACACTAACCATGGGTATATAGTACCCTAGAACACTAACCATGGGTATATAGTACCCTAGAACACTAACCATGGGTATATAGTACCCAGCGCACATTTTCTTATTTTTAATTACAATTTTCAGTACCTGATTTTCTTACCTAAATAATGTTTTTCAGTTCCTATTAATGTTAACTCAAAGTACAAAGTTTGAAGTGCCTGCATGTAAAATATTTCAAATTAAGATTTATATTTCATTTTTTTTTTTTTTTTGTTATTTTCAAAATCGGGTATGATATACCCATGATTAGTAATGGTGTAACTTTAATTGATGGTTAGTGTTCTAGGATTAATAAGTATATTATCTATGTAAGCGATGGCACTGTCTAGTCCAACCAACCATCATATCCATTATTTGCTAGAATACCTGGGGCTATTTTTCCACCGAAAGGTAATCTTCTAAACTTGTAGAATCTTTGTGTGTATTAATAGTCAAATACTTCTGACGTTCCTCATCCATTTGAAGCTAATGCCTCAGACAGGTCAATTTTTCAAAAAAAATAATTCTACCATTTAATTTGGCAAATATATCCTTTGTAGTTGGTAGGGTGGGGACAGTCATTGAACCTAAACGAAAAAATCTGCACATAACCTTTGGTCAAAAGTAAATGTTCGTATCCATTTTTGTGACAGGTCGAAGTGTTTTCAATTTAACAAGACCTCAGCTAAGTTATGTTGCTACACTTCTTCTAGTTCATCTTGTCTTCATGCTGCCCTGTGAGGCTCATATATAAATATACAAAAGGTTCCCATATAAATATACAGAAGGTTCCTATATAAATATACAAAAGGTTCCTATATAAATATACAGAAGGCTCATATATAAATATACAAAAGGTTCCCATATAAATATACAGAAGGTTCCTATATAAATATACAGAAGATTCCTATATAAATATACAGAAAGCTCATATATAAATATACAAAAGGTTCCCATATAAATATACAGAAGGCTCTTATATAAATATACAGAAGGTTCTTATATAAAATCTATAGTATAGAAGAGTATAAAGAAATTAATTCATATGTAATTACAATTATACACATGGTTCATATATCAGCAACAGTATAAAGTGAAAGATAACTTTTCACTCCCTAATCTATGCAACTCATTCGTAAGACTACCATTCGTCCATTGAGTATTGCTGTCGTATCTGGGCTGGTGCTTGTCTTATGTATTTAGAGAGACGTGATTAAATCCAAAGAAAAAAAAACTGCAAGGTTATTGGTTCTGACCTGGCATCTCGGCTTCAGTCACTTTCCCTTCGCCGTAATGTAGCTTCCCTGTGTCTTTTCTACGAATATTTTCATAGTAATTGTTTTGACGAGATTTCTTAGACTTTATGAATTTAAGCGCAGTACTAGATTAGCAGCAAGGTTTCATCTTTTAACTGTTATAGCTGGATTTAACCGTAGCTTCTATTCTACCAGCTTTTTCACGCGCACTTCTCGCTTGTGGAACACCCTTGCAGTTTCTTGCCTTCCAGTCAACTTTGATCTTTAAATATTTAAATGCAATATCAATCGTAATTGTTGTAACCTATGGAAGGTTACTAAATAGAATAATCAAACAAAGGTTGGTAATGAATGATAATACTTAGGACAAGAACAACACACATAAGATTCGCCAGCGGCGCGTACAAGTATTCAACTACTAGGAGTGAGTCAAGTGAATTCAACAAAGAATCTTTAACTCTAGGATATCAACCAACCACCCCACGCGGTCAGATGTGGCACAAGGCCGAATTTAATGTGGGGCATCCAAGCCCGTAAGATCCGCCAAAAATTTCTCGTAGACATAGTGTAAAAAGGGGTCGGGTAGCTATTTCCCGAGACGAGACTCTGCCCTTCGACAGAGACTCGTCTGTGGATCTTCTCACCCCGGAGACAGAGAGTTTGACCAGCACAGCTGGAAACGAATCTCCATTTGCAGACCAGCATACAGTATTTACTACTGTATTTATGTGAATGGGGACATACCCATTATCGTGCGTAGGTATGCTACAAGAGTTATCTTCTTAATTCCTGTTTTTCATTGTTCTGTCTTTTTTCTTTTTCCCATATTCTCTCACATGCAATGATATTTGCGTCTTAGTAGTTTTATCGCTTTACTTGAGGTAAATAATTAAAAAAGGCAATAAATGGACAAATGTACTATGTGTTGTATGTTAACTCCGTAGGCTTCCCTGTGGAGCAAAGTGACTCCAATTGTCGTTACTATGTTTTCCGTCGCAATTAGGTTTTTCCTGCGCGGGCTTACTAGTTACATGACTACTGGTTTTGAATTCGGTGTTGTTGCTGTTCTTGACTGGTTGCTAATCAAATCTAGAGAGCTTAGTCTACATTGTTATTCTCCTTGCTTGGTGGAGAAGAACTGTATTCATGAATTTCTAAGGGTATCTTGGAGAAGGCGGATGAAGACGACGCGCCAGTCGCACTTCCGATGCAGGAAAACTGCTGCATTACGCGCATATCCACATATGCAGGGGAACAACCCTGCAGAAAATCATGTTTCACTGGAAAATGAGAAAAAAAGTAAATGATAACGGAATTATTCGTTTTGTTTCAATGAATTTGCATAAGGGCATACACACACACACACACACACACACACACACACACACATATATATATATATATATATATATATATATATATATATATATATCCCATCCTATCTTAAAACAAATTCAAACGCCGTTTGACCGAAGCAAGGTGTGGCTAAAATTAACAAAAACAAATGAAAACTACAGATAAAGTTCACTTTCTTCAGAGGCAGTCATTCCCTCCTGTAGTTGACTGCTACTAAAAAGCAGGATTTCTTTCTCCTGATGATGACCATGCTAGTCGTGGAACCCAATTGAAATAATAAAACAAATACGAATATACAACCCGGTGTGTGTGAAAATTATAATTTTTTAATATTTTTTATTCTTCAAAACATTAATTATAAAATGATTAATTATAAAATTCTCACGGTGAATTTACGTCAAGGTGAAACTAAGCTAGCAGTGAATTTCCTCGAGGTGAATCCTCGACGCGATGAACTGTCCTTTCGGTGAACTTTCCTTGAGGTGAACCTTCCTTGAGGTGAACTGTTCTCGAGGTGAACTTTCCCCACGGTGAACTTTTCTCGCACTGAACTGTCCTCGCGGTGAACCTTCTTTCGGTGAACTGTCCTCAAGGTGAACTTTCTCCGCGGTGAACTTTCTCCGCGGTGAACTTTCTCCGCGGTGAACTTTCTCCGCGGTGAACTTTCCTCGCGGTGAACCTGCCTCTTGCTAAACTGTCCTCACGGTGAACTTCACTCACGGTGAACTTTCCGCGAGGTGAACTGTCCTTGTGGTGAACTTTCCTCACGGTGAACTTTCCTCGAAGAGAACTTATGACTCTGTGCTTAACTATAAACAAATAAACAGATCTATCTCTATATGGGCATCACGAAGCGGTGTAATGCTTGAAGCTTATATATATATATATATATATATATATATATATATATATATATGAAAAATATACTCTTAAGGTGTGCTATATTTATTGGATAAAGTGATCAATATCAGAGATAGAGCGTATGGCACAAGGCCGAAAGTATGGGGCACCATTACACCGCCTCGAGGTGACTATATATATATATATATATATATATATATATATATATGGGCAATCCTTGGTTATTTGACAGTTTTATTGCTTTGTGGGAATGGATGTGTGTGTTAAGTGTATGTTATCTTTTAGATTTTGGGGAGTGTGTGTGATGTGTGTATGTTTATATATTTATGTGAGTGTGTGTATAAGTGTGAGAGCTCAACACATGTCTGTCTTGGTCTCGGATAAAAAATAGCGCATGATATAGTTTTTAATTATTAAATTGATTAAATTAAAACAAATAATATCAGTATTATTTTCTCTTACTGTTGAAACTTGACTAATGCATGGAATAATAATACAACACAAAATGTACTTAGAACAAAATGTATTGAAACAAGAAAGTGTACACAATATTTACATATAGTCTCTTGTATATTCCTGGTAAGACCGTTCCTGGAGAATGGGTTGACTTAGTCGCAGTCGGGCAGAGTCTCTGGATTGAATCTCTTGATTCCTCTCCTCATCTTCCAGGTACCAACCATATTTATATGGTCGGTACTCCACTATGCAAATTAGGTGGATCCTACCACAACACTTACACTATTTTAAAAATATTTTAGACACGTTGACAAGAAAATTAAAACCCATTAAGAACTGTTTTATTTTTATCCATTTACGGAGGTGAACTTTCCTCGCGATGAATTTTCCTCGCGATTAATTTTCCTCGCGATTAATTTTCCTCGCTGTGAACTATCCTCGAGGGGATTTGATGACGATGACTAGATGGCCGTTAACTTACCGCTAAATGTTCTGCTACTGTAGCCACATTTACAGTTTGATAGATTGTTTTTCAACAACATCTATTACGTTGCTTGGCTTTTTAAAGCTTTATCTTATGTCCATATCACGTTGAAATATCGATCACTGAAGTTAAGCAACGTCGAAACCAGGTCAGTACTTATTGTGTGATCGCTTGGGAATATCAGACGCCGTAAGTTTTGATGCGCGGGTGGTGTAATGGATATCATCTCAGAATGAGAAATGCGAGAACCAAGTTCGAATTTCAGACGAGTTACTTACATTTACTTACTCGCAAATACTCTTGAATTCGCTTTTTTATATCCACAGCCATGAGTTAAATAAAACGATTTAGCACGGTTGCTTAATAGATAGCAGCTTGAATTGAGGAATCGGAGAGCCGACTTCGTATTCCAGTCGAATACATTACATTCACTTACGTGCCAAACCCTTGGGAAAGGTATGAATCCTCTTCTTCTCCGTCCCCAGCTATAGGTAAATAGCAGGACAAACCGAGTGGCAACTGGTCTACCACAGAAAGAAATGGCTACCTACTGCGGTAAACAAATTGCCTTGTCAGCCATGTATCGAAAGATACATGATCGTCTAAGCGTGTATCACGCATGGCACATAATAATTATTATTATCTCCAAAATATTGTTAATACATTATTCACTCAAAAAAAAACAAAAAAAAAAAAACAACCAACAATTGGTCTAATCTAAAATATATTTCGTCTTCAAATTGAATACAAAAGGTTGATAAGCCGTAAAAAATGTTATGTGACTTCTACTGGGCGAATTTGAAGACTCGTTCTAAACTACTAATGAAGATAATTTTTTCCCTTATTAGAAAGCCAAGTTTTAATTGTTAAATTAATTAAATTAAATTAAAATTCTTAATGTCAATATTAGTTACTTTTACCCTATTTTAAAAAGGTTTTAGATAAAACTCAATATTTTTTTTCCTTTTTATTTTTTTACAGTGAACTTTTCCCGAGTTGAACATTACTCGTGGTGTACTTTCATCGCAATAAACTTTCCGCGCGTGAACTGTCCTCGCGGTCATTTGATAGCAGTGAACTTAACGGACGTGGGCTGATTTCACAACATGCTAACATTTGTTGAATTAATGCCGAATATTATATTGGTCCCCTATGGATATTAGACTCATTACTAGCCTCGGTAAAAAAAAAAATTAGGCGCTTATTCGTGATTGTCCTTCGAGCTCGAAGGATTTTGCAGTTCAGCAATGGATCCGGAGGCATTAATTCGGCATTAATTCAACCAATGTTAGCATGTTGTGAAATCAGCCCATGTCCGTTAAGTTCACTGCTATCAAATGACCGCGAGGACAGTTCACGCGCGGAAAGTTTATTGCAATGAAAGTACACCACGAGTAATGTTCAACTCGGGAAAAAAAAAAAACAAGCCTGGAATCCTGGGGAAATTGGAAGTCAGTGGATGTGGCCATTGTTGAAGCTGGATGGTGATGCTGTTCACTTTGAATAGTGATTTTTTTTTTTTGACGACGTATTTCTTCGAAGTCTGCAAAGATACGGAAAACAATGGCACTTCATCCTGATCAGTCGGCAGCACATTCCTTTAACTTCTTTGGTTTGATTTTTGCACCAGTGAAGGTTAGTTCTCATTGCGTCTGCGTACGGTTTCTTAGATGAGCCTTGATATCTTCTATCACATAGCAGCTCTTCGTACTCTTCGGCGTCTACGATTGCAATGTCGCCCCATGCGGATGAAGTGGCCAGTCCATCGAACATATGTCTTAACCATTGATTCAATAGTGGTCAAGTCCGCACGATTCAAAATTTCAAGGTTGTATAGATCAAAATTTTAAGTTAAAGTTTTGAAATGAGGTATACAATATTAATTTAAAAAGTAAACAAGCTCATAAGGCATGTAATAAAATTTGTACGTTGAAGCTATTTTTTTTTTACTATGTAATATCCAGTCTGTTGGATGTATGTGAATGCTTTGCAATTACCTAACACATGAAAAAATACATATAACAATAGAAATGTAGTTCCACAGAAGGATGATGAGAATAACAAGGATGGAGGATGTGAGCAATGAGCAATTTTTAAGAAAAATGAAAAGCAAAAAGACACTTAGAATTAGAAAGTGGCAGTTGAAATTTTTGAGACAGATAAGGAAAGTAGACTTGGAGAATTTGACACATTGAAAGTGTTGTAACCCAGGGAAAGTTACTGAATAGAATAATCAGAACAAATTTAGTAATGAATGATAATACTGAGGACACGAACAACATATATAAGATTCGCCAAAAGAAATAGTCAACTGTTAGGTGTTAGTCAAGTGTATTGCCCAATGAATCTCTAATTGCAGGATATTTACCAACTCGCCACTGGGCTGATGATGATGATGAAAAATAAATGAAGAATAATGAAAGAAGTAAAATACTGTTTAAATATTCTGCGAAAAAAGGCAAGGAATTTTTAAAATGCCGCATAGACTCGTGTATAAGTCGATATTCGTCTTGATCGAGTTTTTCTATTATCAAATAAATTAGTTATCTTCGGAATGATTTAATTCGTGATAAGTGATTTATTTACTGAAAAACAACATCGAAATTGATATAAGAAGCAAATAATCTGTCTGTATTTCTGAGGTGAGGTATTGTAACTATTTTTTATTGTTTACATTGTTCGGAATGTTATCCTCACCTTTATTGTCACATTCGCAAAGTTTTGGTCGTTTTACTCTCTTGCCTTCTTCAGGTAATATTTGTTTGAATTATTCTGGGTTCGATTCGAAATTCAAATATCACCTGAAGAAGACCGGAGGGTACAACGGCCGAAAACGTTGCGAATATGGCAATAAAGATGAGGACAAGAGTCCGAATAATATATGTTGTAGCTTAGGGAATGTTACTGAAGGTTGGTAATGAATGTTAATACTTAGGACAAGAACTACACATATAAGATTCGCCAGAGGAAGAAGTAGTCAACTGTTAGGAGTGAGTCAAGTGTATTGCACAATAAATCTACAATTGCAGGATATGTACCAACCGCCACTCGCGGTCAAATGTGGCACAAGGCCGAATTTAATGTGGGGTACCCGAGCCGGATTGTTCGGCCAAAATTCCCCGTAGATCCCGCATAAAAACGTGATTGGACAGCTGTTTACGGAAACGAGACTTCGACATAGCCTCGTCTGGGGATCCTCTCTGCCCGGAGGCAGAGAGTTTGAACAGCACAGCTAGAGACGAATCTCCGACTGCAGACCAACATACAGTATTTACTACCACAGAACGCAAGTGGGGCAGAAGTTAGAAATAAAGAAAAGACACTGCATTACGATCTATTTTATATGGAAGTGAATGCTGGATAATTTCCTCGTAGATGAAAACAACAAGATAACAGAAAGAATACCTATATTTAGAATCAGAAAGAGAAACTTGTAACTTCTTGGGATAGATATATAAGGAAAGAAATTAATGATAATTTTGTGCTCACATGAAATATTGAATGTGATAAGAGTAAGGAAGATCAATGAGTAATCTATCTAATGGGCTTGTGTAAGAAGAATTTAAAACATCGAGATAAGATTTTCCGGGTGTAACAGCAAAATTGACCAATTGTTAGATTTAGCTCTTAAGTTGTATCTGAGAAATGATTAAAGATATATTACTGGAATTCTCCGAGGTTTTTATATGACTATTCGCCTCTACTTTGCGCAATAAAAATGTCTAATTACTCTCCCAGCTTAACAGAAGAAACGTGATGAAATCGATCATAAACGAAAATGACATGTTCATCAATAATTAATCATAGCTAAGGATCCGAAGTTCATGATATATTGCAATAAGGTTCAAATATATATATATATATATATATATATATATATATATATATATATATATATATAGTATTCTAGCAATATTTTCCCACTTATTCAAGATGATCCTCGCCCTCTGTAACCTGCTAATTTTCTGTTCTGGATTAACAAGGTGCCACACACGTTTGACGTACGATTTCATTTTCAAATCTTTTGCTCTTTGAACTGTCATAGCAGAAACTCCTCTCTCACGTGTCCATGTGTCAGAGTAACCTTTGAACCGTTGTATCTTCAAAATGGTTAAAGATATCTTACTAGAATTCTCCAGGGTTTTTATAACTCTACTGGTATCTACTTTGAGTAATAAGAATGCATAATTACACTCTAAGCTTAATGGAAGAATCGTGATGAAATCATAAACGAAAGCAACATGTTCATCATTAATTAATCACAGCTAAGGATTGGAAGCTCATGAAGGATTAAAATAAAAATGATACATATATATATATTTTATTTGTTATTTATATGTTAACTCTATATTGAGCGCCCATAATATATAAATAATCATACTTATTATAAAACCCAGGTTGTGTGTGTGTGTGTCTGTTCGTTTATATATTGGATCGGATTTCCTACATTTTTCAACCGATTTCAACAAAACTTCACAGGACTACGTATAATTACCTTGCAGTGGTTCTGACAGCGCCAAAAAGTGGAAAATCACAATTGTTTTTGCATGAAATCAATTTGAAAACATGATTAAGAGGCATCGCTATCGCGAGAATGAAAGGGGAACAACTCATATCGAGTTATACTTATTATAAAACCCAGTTTGTTTGTGTGTGTGTGTGTGTGTTCGTTTATATATGGGATCGGATTCCCTACATTTTTCAACCGATTTCAACAAAACTTCACTTTTTTTTTGGCAGGTAGTGTTTCTTATTGTCTTCACACTTTTTCTTTATTTTTTTTATTCAGAATGCTTTAAAAATTCCATTTACAAGACAATTATTTATAATAAAAATCTATTCAATCGGTAGACTAACGATTGAAAAACAATTTTTTGTTTGAGTTTGGGTTTTTGACCAATTTGTAAAAAAAAAAAACTAATTAAGACATGCGTCCGTCAAGCTTAAACAATAATCTTCGTCAATTTTATTTTTCAGTCTTTATACGATACTTGATCTATCTCTTACTGTTATATCTAGTCGATACTTGATCTATCTCTTACTGTTATATCCCCAGGCAACGCAGGTCTCTACTGCTAGTAATATATATAATATATTACATATATATATAGATATATATTTATATACACACACACTTTTCACGCGCGCGCACACACACACACACACACATATATATATATATATATATATATATATATATATATATATATATATAGATAGATAGATAGATAGATATATATTCCAGGAATATTTTCCAACTTATTCAAGATGAGCTTCGTCCTCTCTAACCTTCTAAATTTCTGTCCTGGAGTAACAAGTTGCCTCACACGTTTCACGTACGATTTCAATTTCAACTCTTTTTTTCAATACTCTTTGGACTGTCATATCTGAAACTCCTCTTTCACCTGCCAAACGTCTTATGAATTGAGTTGAATCTTTTCTAATTGATCCCTTTAACTCTAAGTTGAAAAGATGATTCCTCTTCCTGTTGTGCCCTCCTGATCCAGTTTTCCTCTCCAGTTTTCCTTCTTTTTTAAATGTATTCACCGTTCTTGAATTGATGGAAGCCAGGGTATGAATATTGGTACCATTACCGACGGCCGGAATGATCTTTTTCCTTTCACCATTGATTACTTGGGAGGACAGTGGGTCTGACACAAACCGATTATAACCTGTTCTCTTTCTAATAGAATAAGCCAAAGGGTTTTTCAGTGATTCTTACGAAAAATGGTATCAAAATGACTGAACGTCTTATCTGAAAACCTGGTAAAATAAAAGAAACACAATTAATTTAGTGGTATTTTAGATATTAAAGATTTTGCGTGTTGGATAATTGGACAATTTTACTGTCACACCCCGTATGAAAATATTAATATACAGCAGATTACATAAAAAAGTAATTTAAAGAGTCAGTGTATACATTGTTTAATCAAGTTGACCCTAAACAAGGCGTTAAAGCCACAAAAACGCAAAGGGTTACTGGGCGTAGAAGAGTTAGAAACAGCAACATTGCTAAGGAGTGTTATAGACACGCGTATGGTTGTAAGAAAGAAATACGACAACAGCAGAAATAGATTTACGTGATTTATTTCCATAGGAACATGTGGTTTGGGGACAGCTACCTTGTGGTAGAGTTCATAAGCCGGCTTCCGATCTGGGTTGATCTCTCATAGTAGTTCTCACTGGTTGGCGTGGCGCTCCTCCTGCTGACTGCTGCTGACTGACCGTGACAGGTCTCTTCCCTGGCCTCCTGTTACTGCTGTTGTACTTCCCCGTGTGACCCCTTTTATGGCGTTTTTTTATGGCTTAACAGGCTCGTAAAACGTCACGAGTATAATTAGGAGGGAAGCATTTTTATTGGTCGAAAAATAGAAACTCTTTAAAATATTATTTTATTTTTCGACTGGAACTTGTGCGTCGGGCCTATGCGTAAACGGCGATAATGGTCATTTTGTGACGGGGCCTTTTCCCGTTCACATCCGGCTCTCGCACTTGAGTATTTTAGTTTATTTGCCTGCAAATCAGCCGAGATATGTCTTATTTTATTTTATAACAGGAGCGAGAACAAAAGAAGATTAATCAGGAGGATATTAGATAGCGTTTGACATTACATTTCAATTTTTGTAGATTAAAGTTGGCTGGAAAACATGGGGCCCTAAGGGGGTTTCACAATCTAGAAATCCTAGAAAAGAAACTGTTAGCATAGAACTTACGGCTCCATCTCGCCAACTCAACAATAAATTGATGAGATCTCGACGCCAGTCTAATACTGCGCTTAAATTCTAAAACTTCTAAAAATTAGTAATTCGAAGGTTCTTGACCTTACGTGTCAAGATCATTAATCCGGCATTTTTCATCCTATAGTGGTGGATAGTGTTTTTACCGGATTACTGAATGTTTACTAATTTTTTTTTGTTTCCTTATTTCATAAGGTATAGATGAGCCAGTGCTTTATACATAACATATATAACAGAGATACGACGATGTTACATCTTCTTTCAGAAGTTCTACATCATCTGTTATCAAAAACGTTTGGGCCTCACACCATGAGAAGACATGAAAGGGTGAAATGTCATCTAGTTACGATAAAAATACACAAAGGTAAGTACAAATTCCTTACTGATGTTTTCTTTCTGTGTTTACATTCAACACAATGTCGTTTGAATATCACATGTTGTTGGCTTTATGCGCTCTAATGAGAAATTTTGCTATAACATGTAATTCTCTTACAATTGGTTAGCGATGAGAGAAAACAGACTTGTCTTTTGTTTCTTTCTATCTTTGGGAATTTGGTCATGTATGAACATAGTATTTAGATTATTAACGCTGTTAATATCACTATTTCTTCTCAAAGGAAAGCCTAAAGATTTTCAAAATGTTCGTACTGGTTTGCTTCTTTTATATAGTTGTAGCATACCTACGGACGATAATGGATATGTCCCAATTCACATAAATACAAGACTAAATACTGTATGTTGGTCTCCAATTGGAGATTCGTCTCCAGCTGTGTTGGTCAAACTCTCAGAGTCTGGGCAGAGAGGATCCTCAGACGAGGCTCTGTCGAAGGGCAGAGTCTCGTCTCGGGAAACAGCTAATCGACCCCGTTTTATACCAGGTTTACGTAGGCTCGGATACGCCGCATTAAATTCGGCCTTGTGTCACATCTGATCGCGTGGGTTGGTTGGTGGATATACGGCAGTTGAAGTCTCCAGCTGTGCTGGTCAAACTCTCTGCTTCTGGGCAGAGAAGATCTCCAGACGAGGCTCTGTCGAAGGGTAGAATTTCGTCTCGGGAAACAGCTACCCGACCCCGTTTTATATGGGATCTACGCGGAATTATTGGCCGAGCCAACGGGCTCGGATACCCCACGTTAAATTCGGCCTTGCGCCACCTCTGACCGCGTGGGGCGGTTGGTAGATATCCCGCAGTTGGAGATTCATTGTGGAATTCACATGATTCACTTCTAGCAGTTGACTTGTTCTTCTATGCGCCGCTGGCGAATCTTATATGTGTTGTTCTTGTCCTAAGTATTATCATTCATTACCAACCTTCAGTAACATTTCGTAGGCTACAATATATATTATTCGGACACGTGTCCTCATATTTATTGTCATATTCGCAACGTTTCGGTCGTTGTACTCTCCGGTCTTCTTCAGGTGATATTTGAATTTCGAATCGAACCCAGAATAATTCAAATAAATTTCACCTGAAGAAGGCCGGAGCGTACAACGACCGAAACGTTGCGAATGTGACAATAAAGATGAGGATAACATTCCGAACAATGTAAACAGTAAAAAGATAGTTACAATACCTCACCTCAGAAATACAGACAGGTTATTTGCTTCTTATATCAATTTCGATGTTATTTTTCAGTAAATAAATCGCTTATCACGAATTAAATCATTCATTCGATAATAGAAAAAACTCGATCAAGACGAATATCGACTTATACACGAGTCTATATGCGATATTTAGAAAAAATTCCTTGCATTTTATTCACAGAATATTTAAACAATGTTTTAATTCTTCCATTATTTTTCATTTATTTTTCATCATCCTCATTATCATCATGATCATCATCAGTCCCATGTCAGGGGTGCGATCGTGGGACCGCTGAGTACCTGGCAAGTTCCCTCCGCAAATCTGTGCTAGCGTCTCTTGGGTACCTGGCGGAACCCAAACCTCTGGCGGAACCCAAACCTCTGCGGTTCCGAACACAGCCGATGTTCGGCAACATGAAGGCCCGCCTTGGTGAAGGACGCGTGGCTGTCGATTCCAACAGAGTATCGCCTCGACCTTGTCGTTGACTTCAGTCTTGAAAGCCCGATGCTACTCGTCACTGCACTGGTTGCATCCATAGCTAAGGAACCCAATCTGCTCAATTGAGATAGATATCCGTTGACCATACAAGAAACTTAATCTACCTTGACTTATCTCTATTCCTGCTGTTTGTCTAAACACGCTCCTGACCAGAAAACCCTGTCGATAACCCGGCCATGCGGCAGTTACACTATAACAAGCGCACTCGAAGAAAGAAATTAATTATGGCGATTTTTTAAAAAAATATTTTAGTTTACTTTTGTATGGCAAAAGGCTAAATGAGTTAAAATAAAAAAAAAATAATAAAATTACCTTGTTACAAGGTTCCCTGGTGGGAATTAAAGTCAACCTAGAAAATCAGCATTGAATATTATCACTTGGGCCCGAACATCGACTGCCGGTCCAGTTGGAATATCGGCAAACACAGCTTGGGACAAGATTTTTAACGTTCGGAAATATTCTTTTTATATTGCAACGATGATAATGTATTTTCCGTACATCAAGTTTATATCAACACCTGTAGGAGTTCTTTCTTTCTTTCTTTTTTTCTTTCTTTCTTTCTTTCGTCAGACTTTTATTACATTTGCATTGTTTCATTATTATATTGTTAATTTCTTGACTTTCAAAACTTCCTCCCCTTTCTCTTTATCCGTTTTTTTTTTTAATTCTGTGTTACATGATTTCTGTGTTTCGTTCTTTACCATCAGCCATCGACCCAAATTGATTTCTTTCTTTCTTTCTTTCTTTCTTTCTTTCTTCAATCACATATTTATCCATGAATTCTTTCTTTCTTTCTTTTTTCTTTCTTTTCTTTCTTTTCTTTTTCTTTCTTTCTTTCTTTCTTTCTTTCTTTCTTTCTTTCTTTCTTTCTTTCTTTCACTTTCATTTGCCCCATGTATAATTTTTTATTTATTTAACCATCTTTCAATTACTTATCCATAATTTTTTTCTTTCTTTCTTTCTTCCTTTCTTTCTTTCTTTCTTTCTTTCTTTCTTTCTTTCTTTCTTCAATCACATATTTATCCATGAATTCTTTCTTTCTTTTTTCTTTCTTTTCTTTCTTTTCTTTCTTTTTTCTTTCTTTCTTTCTTTCTTTCTTTCTTTCTTTCTTTCTTTCTTTCTTTCTTCAATCACATATTTATCCATGAATTCTTTCTTTTTTTCTTTTTTCTTTCTTTTCTTTCTTTCTTTCTTTCTTTCTTTCTTTCTTTCTTCAATCACGTATTTATCCATGAATTCTTTCTTTCTTTCTTTCTTCAATCACGTATTTATCCATGAATTCTTTCTTTCTTTCTTTCTTTCTTTCTTTCTTTCTTTCTTTCTTTCTTTCTTCAATCACGTATTTATCCATGAATTCTTTCTTTCTTTCTTTTTTCTTTCTTTTCTTTCTTTCTTTCTTTCTTTCTTTCTTTCTTTCTTTCTTTCTTTCTCTCTCCGTGCTTGTATTCGTCTCTTACTTCTTTTCCATCCATTAACTCCTTCGCGCTCATTTTCCCATTTTTTAAACATTCGCCAACATTATTGCCCCACAAAGCTTGCTGTCCCTACCACCCACATCATTCGACCCCACCCCCACAACTCAAATCGACTCACTAACAACTTTGATTCTACTCATTGCCAAGTTATTTTTTATTCATTTCTGTTCTCTCTATCGCTTCGCATTATTATTATTATTATTATTATTATTATTATTATTATTATTTATGTGTTTCTCTCTACTTCATACAGAGTCTGGGGCAGGAATGAAATTTCCTTCTCTTGGGTGTTTCCTTGCATCTTTAAAATATTATAAACTCTACTTTACTCTAGAATTCTTTCATAATTTTTCTTTCTCTTTCTTTCTATCGCTCTCTATTCTTTTCTCTCACTCTCTTTCTCTCTCTCTCTCTCTGTCTCATGTATCTTCAAATCTATCTCACTGTTTCTCATCCCCTATTTATGCCTTTCCTTTATTCTACCTTCTTTATTCTTTCCGTCTTCTTTTTTCAATTTCCTACTTCAAACATTTATTCTGATTCCACTTCCTTCTTTCTTTCTTTCTTTCTTTCTTTCTTTCTTTCTTTCTTTCTTTCTTTTCTTCCAGTTTTCTTTCTATCATATTTTTTTATTTTCGTTCTTCATTCTGATGGCATTTTCAGGTATGTTCCTTTTTCTTTCATTTTCTTCTCCCTCACTCTCTCTCTCTCTCTCTCTTTCTCTCTCTCTATATCTCTCTCTCTCAGTTTACTTTCTTTCTTTTTGATTCTTTCTGATCACATTTTATATGGTTCTTTTATTTATTTTTTCGACTTTTTTCTCGTTTCTTTTTAATCTTTTCCAGGTTTTTTTCCCTTCTATCGCCAATTTCATTTTTGCTTTTTGTTAAGCACATTTTTCATCTGTCTGTTTTTGTTCATGTTTGCATTTCGTTGCATTATTTCTTCTCTATTTACTATCTTTTTCTTGAAACCGTTTACTTTCACTTTCACTTTCAATTTCAATTTCGACTTTGACCTTTCATCAATTTTTACTTTACAGTTTAATCTCTACGTTGACTATTATCTTTCTTATTTGTTGTTCTTTTTTCTCTTGTTTGTTTGCTTCTTTCTTCCTTTTCTTCTTTCGCTATTTGTTTATTTATTTATTTATTTTCCTCACTTTCGACGTCTTTTTTCTCTGTTAATGTCTTCTTTCTTTCTTTCTTTCTTTCTTTCTTTCTTTCTTTCTTTCTTTCTTTCTTTCTCCCTTCCTTTTAATCGGTATTTCACTTTGCCTATTTTATCGTTCTTAATCAAAATTCAAACTTTTCTTTATTTTCTTTTTTCTTTCTATTTTTTTTTCTCATTCCCTTTAGGTCTGTTTATTTTTCTCTATTTATCTCTTCTTTCTTTCTTTCTTTCTTTCTTTCTAATCACGTGACTCTTCTTTTATTGTCGTTTTTTTTTCTTTCACTTCCATGCATCTTCTGCTTTCTTCATTTCTCTTTCTTTCGTTTTATTCTCTCGCATTTTTTTTCTTATTTTTCATATTTCCTTCCTTTCCCATCTTTGTTTGTTTGTTTCTTTCTTTCTTTCATCTTCTCATGTGACAAAACCGGACCCCCATGCTGACAATGACGCGAGAATAAATTTATTTAGATCGTCGCTTTGAAATTTCAATTCGCTAAAAAAAAAAAAGAAAAAATTAAATAAAACAAAAAAGAAATGAAATTTGATCTTAAAAAGACGATGAATAAATAAAGAAAGCAAATTAAAAGAAAAAATAGTCTAAAATAAAAATTTGAAAAAGGAAGACGAAAAACAAGGACTAAAAGAGGAAAAGAAC
>CAHIKZ030000856.1:475000-480000 GCA_903632075.3 Acanthosepion pharaonis | reverse complement strand
TTTAGTTATCAAGAATGATTTGGTGAAAAGCATGAACCAGATTTTTTCTACTAATTCAAGGGTCCGTCTCAGAGCTTCGTGAATTACAATTTCTCTCTTTAAAAATCATCGCTCTTTTGTCACCGTTCAGTGTACGATCTGGTGCTAATCTATTGATATTGGGCTTTAATTTCAATCACTGTCATGTCACGATCAAGGAAATTGTCAGCGTGGTGCCAGCACTTGGAGAAACCACGTTTCCATGACACCCTTGCCTACACAGGTTATAGGAACATCTATCATCATATATAAGATAAAAAAATGTCAGTCTATCTATCTATCTATCTATCTATCTATCTATCTATCTATCTATCTATCTATCTATCTATCTATCTCGTGGTGTTGGGGCCATGTTCGCGTATTTCTCTTTTACTATGCTCTATCTCACTGTGGCTTGTATTTTCAGGATACAGGACTTCTGCTACTCGATTTGGGCACACGATGTGGTGTAATGGTTAGCAAGCTTGTCTCGCTAGATCAATTACGACTGAATAGTGAGTTCGACCCTCACTGGGTGCCCTATAATTCAGCCTTGTGCCACATCTAAGCTACACTTAGAAAATCAGCTTCTGCTAATCGATCGTTTCAAGTCGATTATTCGGTTTTAACCTGTTTCACTTGCCCTCAATAAGAGGGTGAGTATTAGCCAAAGCTTATCCTCGTGACAAATATTTGAAATGTTTCTTTCCGTTTCTTTCTAACGCCAATTTTGATATAGTTCCTATTCTCTTAAAATCTTTCTGGTTTTCACGTTTAACCATTACTTTTCTCATAATTCGTCAGCAGAATTATATCTCTTGAACTGTTTTTTTTTAATTTATAAGGAAATTTCCCACTATTCCCTGTCATATAGAGATTAGACATTACACAGATGTTCAGCATTCTTGTATTCGTTTCGATGCTGGGTTCAGTTTTAGAAAAGCACCGTTCTCTATATTTCACTATCCACCCATCCGAATGCTACATACTTCAATACGTCTGTGACTACACTCTACAGACACTTATGTATCTATAACTGCTTGATTTCAATGTTCCTGATATGCACCTGACAACTTGAACTGTCTCTTTTGCTGACAACCATGCATCTAGTCTTCTTACAGTTCATAATTCTTGCTTTACTGAAATACTTTCTGTAACAGTTCTTTCAGTTTTCATTCTGAATCTGTTCACTATACACTGTGGTTTACGTAGCATATGCTAAACTTCCGTCCAATGATAGTAAATACTGGTAAGTTTTCTAATCCTCTTAGCTACGCATGTATACGTGCGTACAAGGATATATATATATATATATATATATATATATATATATATATATATATATATATATATATATAAAATCGTTTTCTTATTTAGCTTTGGATCATTTAATCGATCTTGAAGTTTTGGTAAATTGAGTTCTTCAGAAACGGTCTGCACTTCCCTATTTGGAAAACAGATGCCACACAATCTTACTGATTTACTTTTTTAAGGACTTATGAGTCTCTTACTTAACTAGGCTAAGCCTACTAATACATATAGGTACACACACATATACACATATTCATCCAGGCACACACATATGTAGATATGCATCATTATCTATCTATCTATCTATCTATCTATCTATTTCACTTCAACGCTGTATTTCTCTATATACATGTATCTCTCTCTGATTCTATCATCTTCTCTCTGTCTGTCTGTCTCTCTCTCTTTACGTACATGCATATCTATCTATCTCCTGATATCTGTCTATATATGTATTTCTCTCACTCTCTTTTCAGTTTCTCTTTCTCTTTCTTTCTCTCTGTCTCTCTCTCTGTCTCTGTCTCTCTCTCTTTATACATATATATATATGTGTGTGTGTGTTTGTGTGTGTGTGAGTACAGATAGATTGATAGATAGATAGATAGATAGATAGATAGAGAGAGAGAGAGAGATAGAGGATTGATAGATAGATAGTTAGACGGATAGACAAATTGATAGATATAGGTACGCACACACCTACATATATATATATATATATATATATATATATATAGATAGATAGATATAGATAGATAGATAGATAGATAGAGAGAGAGAGAGAGAGAGAGAGAGAGAGAGATAGCTACATAGATAGATAGATAGATAGATAGATAGATAGATAGATAGACACAGGCACACAGAATATACGTGTGTGTGTGTATGCGAGAGTATTCTTATGTTTATCTTTTAAAATATATGTATGACCTAATGCCATAATCATAACACACTCATACTCTCTCTCTCTCACACACACACACACACACACACACATATATATATATATATATATATATATATATATATATATATATATATATATATATATATATATAAATCGTTTTCTTATTTAGCTTTGGATCATTTAATCGATCTTGAAGTTTTGGTAAATTCATTTCTTCAGTTATATATATATTTTTTTTTTAGTTATATATATATATATATATATATATATATATATATGAGAGTGGACACTTGACGATAAGCATGAAACCGACTGTCGCTACTTGGTGTTGATCTAAGTGTCCACTCTTATATTCACACAAAGTTTTCTCCTTGATATTGAGCACTTTTGCCCATAACTATAACATAACTAAAACTATATTTTCTCATATATATATATATATATATATATATATATAGATAGATAGATAGATAGATATAGATAGATAGATAGATAGATAGATAGATAGATTGGATGCGTAAGTATCTTTCCTCACTTTGCGTCACGTGTTAGTCTGTACGTGGTTCAGAAATGAAATTGTGAGTATTCGTGCACTCTAGGTTCTGTATGTATGTGTCAGTACGTGTGTACGCACTTAAGTGTTTGTTACGTGTGTTTGCGCGCGCGCGCATGTGTGTGTGTGTGTGTGTGTGTGTATGTGTGCCAGAAACCGTGTGTGACGTGTGGTTTTATTACGTCTTTTAGAGTTAATTTATTGAAGCTCATGAAAAATAACAACAACAACAACAAAAAAACAAAAAACAAAACCTGCCGAATCAGACGACCGAGAAGAAACCCCAACATCATCATCATCATCAACAACAACAACAATTAAAAAGAAGAAAAGAAAGACAATATTTCCCTCTTTCGGTAAGTATTTGTTAAAATTATCCTCCGAGGAACATTTTAATTCATGAATTCCATATAAATCATCTTTTTACATCTAACCTTTTTTTTTTTTTTTAAATCTTTGCATTTTTTTGCTCTTTTTACTTTATTTCTGTTTACGTATTATTTATTTAATGATTTGTAAATTCTTCAAAACTGTTATGATTTTTTTTTTTACTTACACCGTATATCGTAAAAAAAGCACGTCTATACGTGCGTATGGATTCTGTAAGAAAAACGCGGATGTTACTTAACCGCGTCGAAATTATGTTTTTACGCAGATTATCGTTTTCCAGAGTTTTACTTCAAATTCTGGCTAATTCACGCGCAATATCATTCGGCTTCATAGTAAATAAAATTTATGCTTATTTCAGAAAATTAAGAAGATAATATCTGTTTAATCCTCGTGCATATTGTATAAGAACGACAATCTGTGTAAATACATGCCTATGTGTACGTTCGTGTAAATGTATACGTGTCTATAACGTGCTGCGGATGTAGTAACACACTGCTCGTTAAATTCGTTACTGCATACACACATCCAAGGCACGCTCTCCCATACAAGGGTGCACGCACTTCAGCGAGTCACATGCTTTTCTTTCTTGGGTAGTAGGTCATTGCCTCAAATCGATTCGTAGAAAAACGATAACATTTCGATCCGTTCCTTCCGCTTTTGATTTTATATCTTCGATATTGAAATTTAAAAAAAAACGGATTTGCCGACTTTTATTATCAAAAGTAAAACATTTAAATGAAAAACCGGCTTTGCAGGCGAGAAAACAGTTTTTGAGATTTCCAGATCAGCTGATCAGAGGTCGAACGGAGTTATGTCCCTTTAATATCGCTTCATTTTTTTTTATTAACTATTTCATTTACACTTTTCTATTCATGTTAAAATAAATGACAGTTTAAGCATTGTCATACTTATTTCGTTGATAAATAGAATTATTTTTTTAACATTATTGGAAAATAAATAAAGAAAAAAGAAAACATCCTTGATTTATTTTCGTATTCAATTCTTTAGGCAAATTGAAAAAGGCGAAAATGACTTAAATTTTAGTTGTAATTTAAAACTAAATTGAATGATTTCATTTTTATCTCTTAGAATTTTTCGATGTTTTTCTTGACAGTATAATTCCATGCATTTCAAATATATCTGTTTTAGATATATTTATATATCTGCAATGCATCTTGATAGCGATAATAAGAAAGAAAGAAAGAAAGAAAGAAAGAAAGAAAGAAAGAAAGAAAGAAAGAAAGAAATTTCGGGCGCTTGACATAGAGTGATAATGAACCAGGCAATCTGTTCGTCACCTGCTTGTCGATGGTAACCTTGTGCCAATATCAGTAACACATCAAATTCAAATTATCCCGTAATCTACAAGATCGACTGAACATCAGGCCGAGTTTCCCAAGGCAATAGGGTTAATTGCTGATCTCCATCGCACACAAGTGACAGGTTATACTGAGTTAAATGGTATCAGTAGCAAGGAGGATTCCCTGACCTGATAAATTAGGAGATGTGGAACATGTCCTTCTCAATGGCATGAATGCAAAAGGAACGCAAATATTTCTCGGTTGAATTTGAACTCGGGTCACCGATTCCATTTTCAGTTCGCGCTTAGAAACGTCTAAGTTTATTCATACTTACTTATCGATCTATCTCATTTGATATCTGTTTATCTGTCACCGTATATCAACTTTTTTCATCTATCTATCTATCTATCTATCTATCTATCTATCTATCTATCTATCTATCTATTTCATTCTGTTCACATCCATCTATCTATCTATCTATCTATCTATCTATCTATCTATCTATCTCATTCTGTTCACATCTAACATT
>CAHIKZ030000856.1:462500-470000 GCA_903632075.3 Acanthosepion pharaonis | reverse complement strand
TGCCTTTAAATTTTTGAAGATCTGGAAAGCAAGAAGTCATAAGCAAGAAGCGAGAGAGAGAGAGAGAGAAGAAACTGTCAGCATAGAACTTACGGTTACATAGCACAGAATCTAGCAATTTCAACTGTAAAATGATGAGACATATTTGCCATTCTAGTACTGTGCTTAAATTCGTATCGTCAACGGACCAAAGAGCAAAGCTCATCAGAACAATTACCATGAAATATTTCAAGAGACACCTGATAATCTAATGATATCCGGAAACTGCTAATTAATACTGTTAAATATGTTTTTCAGGTTTCTTTGGATAGATAGATAGATAGATAGATAGATAGATAGATAGATAGATAGATAGATAGATATGAAGAGATATAGACATAGATTATCTATCTATCTATCTATCTATCAGATAGATAGATATGAAGATACATAGGCATAGACTGATAGATAGATAGACAGACAGATATGAAGAGATATAAGCAGAGATTATCTATCTATCTATGTCTATATATTTTCATATCTATCTGATAGATAGATAGATAGATAGATAGATAGATAGATAGATAGATAGGTGTAGATTATCTATCTATCTAGGCCTATATATTTTCAGATAGATTATCTATCTATCTAGGCCTATATATTTTTAGATAAATATCTATCTCATAGAAAGATAGATAGATAGATAGATAGAATATGAATAGATATAGGCATATTTTATCTATCTATCTATCTATCTATCTATCTATTACTATATATCTTCATATCTATCTGATAGATAGATAGATAGATAATCTATGCCTATCTATCTATCTATCTATCTATCTATCTATCTATCTAACAGATAGATAGATAGATATATAGATATGAAGAAATATTGGCATAGATAGATAGATAGATAGATAGATAGATAGATAGATAGATAGATAGATAGATAGATAGATAGTGAGAGAGAGGGGGAATGAAGAGAAAGAATGTGACAAAGGTAATGAATGTAGACACAGAAATCAGCACAGTTTGTTACCACCATATGATGGTCTGAGGATCGCTTGATGCGGGAAACTGACAGTCTCCTCTGTCTACGTGCACGCAGACATGCACACACACACACACACACACACACACTTTCTCTCTCCTTTCTCTATATATAGCTCTCTCACTCTCTCTGCCTCTCTCTCCCTATCTCTCTCTGTCTCAGTCTCTCTTTCTCCCTATATATATATATATATATATATATATATATATATCGAGAGAGAGAGAGTGTGTGCGTGTCTGCGTGTGTGGTCTTAAGAACCATGATCACTTGACTCCTGAAACTTACTGTCCTTATGCACTGTTGATTCTTATGTCGACATTGTCTTTATTTTCAAACGACCCGTCTCAGATGCATACAGACGTTGAACGCACACACGCACACAAACATAAACATTAAGTAACGATGCCTTGTAGATGAGTAAAAATTTTTAAAAAAAGCGTCCAATGTTTAAAAAACAAAGCCATCGAATATTTAATTATAATAAACTTCATGACATTGACTTATTCCGATGGTCCGGTATTCTTGCAATCTAATTTGTCCTTACTTGGCGTCTCGGCTTCAGTCACTTTCTCACCAACGTAAAGTTGCTTCTCTGTGCCTTTTCTATAAATGCTTTCACAATAATTGTTCAGACGTGTCCTTTGCTAGGGCACGTAGTCTCAGCTATTTACAGTTGAATTGGCTACATGTAACCGTAAGTTCTATGCTAAGACTTTCTTTTCTCGTACTTCTCGTTTGTGGAACTCTCTTCCGGCTTCTTGCTTTCTAGTCAAGTTTGATCCTTAAAAATTGAAATGCAATGCCAATCGTTATCTACTGTTTTCCTGATTCTTCTTCTATTGTTCTCTTTCTTTAATAATGTTTTATGTTTTCTAATTCTTTCACACCCAGTAACCAACCCCTTCTGTCTTTACTGCCTTACTTGGGATGAGTCTCCGATTATATATATATATATATATATATATATATATATAGGTAGACAGAAAGGTAGACAGAAAGTTAAATAGAATGAGTGGGGGAGGTAAGGATAAATGAAAACATATATAAAAAGATAAAGGGAAACTAAGAAAAAAATCGACATTAAAAATTAAATGAAATTGGATTCGCGCTGCTCCCCAAAAAATGCTCCGATCGTTTGTGTAGTACATCGTTAAGAATCGAAAGAGAGGGAGAGAGCTAGAGTGAGAAAGAGAAGAAGAAGAAGACGAAGAAGAAGAAGAAGAAGAAGAAAGAAGAAGAAGAAAAAGAAGAAGAAGAAGAAGAAGAAGAAGAGAATATTAAGACAAAAAAAAGGTCAGAATATAAAATAAGGTGGGATTACTAGATAATTTTTGTTCCCTGATTTTACAAGTAGACGAGTAACCTGAAGCGTTAACTGAACTTACATAATTTCAGGATTTCGAGTGAAAGTAAACTTACAGTGACAAACTTCGGGCTACTATTGCAACTACTTTTATAAAAATGTGGACCCATCGTCTACTCTTTACTGGAATGGAACTCACACTGAAAGTAGAGAGACATAATTGTTAAAAGTGGCTTTTACAATGTAGATAGATAGATAGATAGATAGATAGATAGATAGATAGATAGATTCAAGAATGAACAAACTCATGTTGTTTCATAAAGATAAACACAGTCAAATAAATGCATATATATATAGAGAGAGAGTGAGGGAGAGCGGTAGGTGAATTATGATAATGGGAGAGAGAGTTTAATTATGAACAGACACATATTTATTAATATAGATAGATATATAGATATGAACAAAGATATAAAAAGAAAAAATACAGATGGATACAAGATTATAGATAGATAGATAGATAGATAGATAGATAGATAGATAGATAGATAGATATGAATGGACTGAGATAGATATTAATAGGCTGAGATAGATATTAATAGGCTGAGATAGATAGATAGATGGATAGATATGAACTGACTGAGATAGAGAAAGAGAGATACGAATAGACAAGTGTTGGTAGATAGATAGATAGATAGATAGATAGATAGATAGATAGATAGATATGAATGGACTGAGATAGATATTAATAGGCTGAGATAGATATTAATAGGCTGAGATAGATAGATAGATGGATAGATATGAACTGACTGAGATAGAGAAAGAGAGATACGAATAGACAAGTGTTGGTAGATAGATAGATAGATAGATAGATAGATAGATAGATATAAAAAAACTGGGATAGAGAGATAGATACAGATCCTTATAGACTAGTGCAAATAGATAGATAGATAGATAGATAGATAGATAGATAGATAGATAGATAGATAGATATTAATAGCCATAGATAGAAAGAAAGAAAGAAAGAAAGAAAGAAAGAAAGTGTCCGTCGTATAATAGTTAGAAATCTTTCTTTGCTCAATGGATGTGTTCAGTTCCGAGTGCCTCATGCAAATGGCGTTAAGCCAGACCAATCTTTACGTAAGTTAGATTGATAAACCGATCACGTTTGTTTCGGAGACTTTGTAAAGAGTCTGCGGATATTTTCCCTGATATACGGTCACGTAGCTAAAAAAACAATAATCAGCAGGTGAGCCTCCCTGACCAGTCATATAGATTAACCAACACGGCGTACTCCACCCGTGAAACCTTGTGTCAGGCCAAGTTGAAGTGAAGAAATTACGTTAGCTGTATTGTTATTTGTTTTTTTTTTTTTTTAGCTTTTGAGGGTAGTTAAAGCCAGAAGATATTTTTAGATTATATCAATTTTACGGGGATAATAATGATTTACTAACACAAGTCCTACTAATTAACCATAGCTGGAGGGTAAAATAAGTGGGTTTATACATTTCCCAAGAATATTTGCATGAATGAATTTCACAAACCCAACTGGAATTGGAACTCTGCTCTCCGATTTCCAATTCCGAGCCGTTAACACCACCCACAAATCTAAGCTTACAGCACCTGGTATTCAGAAGCGGTCACCCATCTAGGTACTGACCAGGCTCGACGTTGCTTAACTTCGATGATCGTTCTAGAACCGGGTTTTCAACGTGATATGTCCGGTAACCGAGCAGAGGATAGCGTGCTTGTACACAAACTAATTCGTCTAACGTGAGTTCGATCCTTGCTTGATTAATGTCATTCTGACAGGCGGTTACGTCCTGAAAATATGAATTCCATTCAGTAATAGGGAGTGAGATGTGAATACAGTCATTACTGAGGGCCTCGCACTTGTGTCAAAGTAAACCAAATAAAATAAATCCCTTTAGGACTTACAGATCAACGCAAGGAAATTTGTTTCTCTGTGTCGCGCCAGAAGGTTTTTCTCGCCTGAATCCATCCTCCTACAAATCTACCTTCGTCCTTTCATTGAATACTGTTGCCATATATGGTCTGGTTCCCCCGCTGATCATCCAGAGACGGATATGCCACTGTGATTGGCCCTGATCTGGTATTTCGTCTACAGTCACTTTCTCACAGACGTGTTGTGGCTTCCCTCTGTCTTTTCCGTAAATATTTTCATGGCAACTGCTCTGACGAGCTACTTTCGCTGGTACACCAACTGTATGAATTTAAGCGTGATACTTGGTTGGCACCTAGGTCCTACCCTTTTAGTGTCGAAACAGGTAAATATAACCGCCTCTTCTACTCCAAAAGCTCCTTCTCCCGCAATTCCCGAAAGTAACTTCCTTACTCTTACTTGCTTCCCTGATTTAATCTTCAAATATTCAAATGTATTGTCAATCGACATCTTCTGATGTCTTGATCCTGATCCCCATCTTCATCATTCCCTCAACCACCTACCTGTACTTTTATTTTTACACTCTATAACCCCTTGCATGCTAGTTACCCCCCCCCAGTCTTGCTTGGGTTGAAATGCTTAAAAAATGAATTTAATACTGTAATGTGCCCGTTCTTCCCTCTGTGACCCATGTTTGTGTCATTGTGCCTGCCTAGCTTCAGTTTAGTAAATATTAAGATAAAGACAATATTCTACTAAACAGATGCAGATATGGAAACGATTAAGCTAATTTTTTTTTTCCGATACGGAACGAAAGATTGGGCTCTGCCGATAGGATGTGTCCGTAAAAAAAAAACAGCAACAAAAAAAAACTTGTACATTATTCGGACTATTGTTCTCATCTTTGTCGCCATATTCATTATAACGTTTCGGCCGTTGTACGCTCCGGCCTTCTTCAGGTGGTTGGAATGTCGAACTGGACCCTTTCGCTCACTGGGGTAGACTGTTCTAGTTCCACATGCCATGTTTAATGGATTTCAGTTATCAGTTATCTCCTGTTAATTTGCCTCTGGAAGTTCTCCACAATCGGGTATTGAACTCACACTCTTTGGTTCCTGTTACTAACCAACGCCTTTATCCACTGTGCCATGTGTCCTTCAGCACATCTGTGTATGAATTTCTGGATATTATAAACCTAATGTCTTCAGCAACCATTATTACCAGTGCTCATATTGCAATTTTTACTGTTATCACTCATGTTTTTACCAGAGCTCATATTGTTACTTTTGTCGTTATTATCGCTTTTCTCTGGCACTCCTTATTACTGGTTCCCATATTGTATTCATTTCTATGCTTGGTCGGCTCAGGAGATTTTTGTGACTTAGCATATGTGTTGATTCCTTAAGTTTACGAATTTTCCAATGGTGTTCCTTATCTATGATTTCAACCTGATCCCACAGAGGGCGGTGATCTCCCTTTTCTCTCCATATCTGGTCAGCCACACTTGATTCTTTCACTTCCCTTCGTGTTACAACTTTCTGGTGTTCTTGAAGACTGACGGGATAGCGTACACACAGACTTTAGTCATGTTCTCCTCTATGGGGGGGAGGGGGTCTCACTCGTGAGAGATACCTGCGAAGTGTTGTCAAGCTTTTGAAGGTTGTCCTGATGTTATATGGACCGCTGATCCTTTGTATTTTCTCTGATAACCCCTTCACATAAGGCAGGCAGACTGTTTTTATAAGTGTTGTTGTCCACCTCTTGTACCCGCCTATCCCAGTTTTTTTTGGCTGCTGCCGTGTACCCAGGGTAGTTGTTACGTTGTAGGGTACTACTTATACTGACCAATTCTTTATCTAATGTCTCTGGGTCGCCACTTATGACTTTTGCTCGGTATTATAACTGGAGTCTGTGGTAAAGGGAAAAAGGTATAGAATATAAAATAAGGACGAATTACTGGATATTCTTTAGTTCCGGGTTTTCCCTGATTTTACAAATATACGATTAAACTGAAAACGAAAATTGAATTTATAATGTTTTTCCAAGCATAGCTTAGACGTGTCACAGGGTCGAAAGTAGGGGGCACCCAGTTAGGAAAACTTGCTAACCATTACACCACCTTGAGGTTCCCAACGTAAACTGAATTTATATATTTTCAATATTTAGAATTAAAATAAACTTTTAAAAGTAAAGAGTTTTTCCGAGACTCGGATATTTGCCGGAAAGGGTGACAAACATCTGGCTACTGTAGCGATATATATATATATATATATATATATATATATATATATATATATATATATATATATATATATATATACTTTTTAACAATCAGGAGGTCGGTTAAATCCGCTACCTTGCTTTTAAACCAGAAATCTGAATTCTTAAGTCCTTGCTTGCATATCAGAAAATGTTTCTAAGTGCATATGAGAACCTATAAAAAAAAGTAATTTACCACCCAACACCTATACATTTACAATACACTTGCTTTCTTCTTCTTCTTCTTCTTCTTCTTCTTATATATATATATATATATATATAAAGATAGATAGATAGATAGATAGACTCATACAAAGATAGGTAGATAGATACAATATAATGATTAGACAGATAGATTGAGAGAGTGGAAGTGAGAGAGAGAGAAATGTATTTAGAGAGAAATGAACAGAGTTACATAGATAGGGTAAAATAGCTAGTTCTTTATATATATATATATATATATATATATATATATATATATATATATAGATAGATAGATAGATAGATAGATAGAATGAGATCGATAAAACGTTAGTAGACATAAGTAAGGGAGAGAGATAAAGAGAAAATGCATTTACAAAGAAATGAAGAGATAGATAGATAGATAGATAGATAGATAGATAGATAGATAGATAGATAGATAGAATGAGATCGGTAAAAATTTAGGAGTAGACATAAGTGAGGAAGAGCGATAAAGTGAAAAATGCATTTAGAGAGAAATAGACAGATATAGATACATAGATATGAAAATATATAGATAAATAGATCTTAGCAACAAAACAAACACACGGATCATATGAACGAAGGAGTCACCTGACTAGGTATATACAACGTGTAAAGTCAATGTTGTAGCCTAGATAAAGCCTTAGCGTCTTAAATCGTTACGTTTCCTTGTCATGAACACCGGCTACTATAACCAACGAAAGAAAACTCGTAACGCTTTTTGCCACCAAGCCGACAGTAATTAAATACTAGTTTACATTTTTTTTTGTCAGGGGTGGGTGG
>CAHIKZ030000856.1:450000-457500 GCA_903632075.3 Acanthosepion pharaonis | reverse complement strand
AAAACGCTTACCTCTCAAATCCATTTATTGTAAAAATTATAGTTAATAAATAGATTATGAGTTTTTAAAATTGGGAGTCCTTTTTCAATCTCACTGTAAATACCAAAAAAAAAAAAATTAATTTTTTTAAGTATCCCCTCTTCTTTATACACATGTGTAGTCGTATCAACTTGAACCACACTTTAGACCTATGAAAACCTTAAAGACTAATCACATCGCATTAAATATTATTCGATTTTCCACATATTTCTCTAATATACACATATGTGGATGACATACATATATATATATATATATATATATATATATATATATATATATATATATATATATATATATATATATATAAATTAAAATCCCAAATTATTTGTTAGATTTAGTTTTGAATCGTTGTACCTTAGAAATGATTAAAGATATTCACTAGAATTCTCTGAGACACTACTGGACACTACTTTGAGAATAAGAAATTTATAAATACTCTCAATCCAAGCTTAACAGAATAATCGTAAATGAAATTGATCATAAACAAAAATGTCAGTAATTAATCATAGCTAAGGATGGGAAGCTCATGGAGGTGAAATTAAGTTCAAATATATATATATATATATATATATATATATATATATATATATATATATATATATATTGTCATCCACATGTTTGTATATTACAGATATATATATTATACCAGGATAATTTTTCAAATTATTCAAGATGATCTTCGCCCTTTCTAAACTTTTAACTTTCAGGAGTAACAAGGTGCCTCACACGTTTCATGTACGATTTAATTTGAAATTCTTTTTTTATAGCTCTTTGCTTTGTCATTACTTCAAATCCTCTCTCACCTGCCAAACTACTTTTGGATTGAGTTGGATCTTTTCTAATTAGATCTTTTTAGCTTTAAATTGAAACGATGATCATTCTTACTGTTGTGACCTCCTGATCCAGTTTTCCTCTCTACTCTTCCCTCTTTTTAGACCCATTCACCTTTCTCTTGATGGTTCTTGAATGGAATTAGAAAATGGAATTCAGAGTATGAATTTTGGTCCCATTACTGAAGGCCTGAATGATGTTTTCCTCTCAACAATGCACAGTTGATAAGACAGTGGGGCTGACACAAAACAATTTTAACCTATTCTCTTTCTAGCTGAATAGTACAAAGTGTTTTTTTTTAAATGTGCCTCTATTCCAGACTGACATGTCCAGCCCGATTCGTGCCAGAAATCCATAGTGACAATATATACCAACTGTTTGATTAAAATTTGAACTGTTGTATATTAGAAATGATTAAAGATATCTTACTGGAATTATCCGGGGTTTTACGAAAATGGCATGTTCGTCATTAATTAATTATAGCTAAGGTTTGTTAACTCATAAAAGGATATATATATATATATATATATATATATATATATATATATATATATATATATATATATATATGTATTATTCCATGATCATTTTCCAACTTATTCAAGATGATCTTCGCCCTCTAATCTTCTAACAACGAGCGGGAGAGGTTTTCAAGTGTTTTTCACTGCTCTTTGGACTGTCATAGATTAAAACTCCTCCGTCACGTACCAAACGTCTTATGGATTGAGTTGGATCTTTTCTAATTAATCTCTTTAGTTCTAAGTTGAAAGGAGGGCCCCCCTTTCTGTTGTGACCTCCTGGTCCGGTTTCCTTCTCTACTCTTCCCTCTTTTTAGACTTATTCACCTTTCTCTTGATGGTTCTTGAATCGAATTTGAAAATAGAAGTCAGAGTATGAATGTTAGTACCATTACTAAAGGCCTGAATGATCTTTTTCCTCTCGACATTGCTCATTTAGAAAGACAGTGGGGCAAACACAAAACAATTTTAACCTGTTCTCTTTCTAGCAGAATAAATCAAAGGGGATTTCAATGAATATTACGGCAAATATTGTCAAGATAGCTAAACGTTTAATCTGAAAACCTGGAATAAAGAAATTCAATGTGTTTTCATTTAAAAGAAATTCAATTAGTGTAGTGGACTTTTTAGATATTAATTAATTTATGGGATGGACAATTACACGATTTGGATATTTTTTCTGTAACAATAACACATTTCTAAAAAAAACATATTTTGATTGGCATTTAATTTTTCGTCTCTGATGCTATCTGGATTTTACTAAAAACAAAATAACTTCCATACCTGAGGATGACTGAATGTACAGTTGAAAGTACTTGCAGATTAAAAAAAAGATCTTATACAGCTTGTAGTTATTAAAAACAAAGATCATAACATTCATCGAGTGGTTCGTAGGTTAATGCAACTTTAAAATTTTGGTTTGCGAAGATTTCGTCATTTTATATCATTAACTTTACTAATCTACTTTTTTTACGAATTATTCATTGCAATAAATATATATATATATATATATATATATATATATATATATATATATATATATATATATATTATTATATTCGGAGGAAAATTTATGTTCTTTCATTCAAGATAAACACAGATAAATACCATTTCCGTATTCTACCCATGCATACATTATGGTATTGCTTCCCAAAATGGATTCAGAATGATAGTTTAATTTTTTCGCAGAATTGGTGCAGTTTGTAATACCCTGTCAAGGCGAATAGTTTATTCCAAATCAGATGACGGTGTGAGATTGATAGCTCTGACAGGCACCAACTTTATATTGTTGCCGCCTCTCCTTCGGTCTACGAATTGATTCAATAAAGCGGTCGCTCAGAGAAGCGTTTTATTGCAGGAAATCCAGTCAGCAGCCTTCGTTACTTGAAATAGTAGTCAGTGTCGCAAGAGACGAGGGTCCTTTTTAGGGATCTCTCCCTTTCTCTCATTCTCTCCTTATGGTCTAATCTACTGCGTTAATCTGAAGGCAGCTTGCCAAACTGGGCCTTTGAAGGTCAATGTGTATCCGTCCTCGATAAATTGTCAAATATGCTATTGCGTGCAACAATCCTTCAAGTCTCTCTCTCTCTCTCTCTATATATATATATATATATATATATATTGTGTGTGTGTGTGTGTGTGTGTGTGTGTGTGTGTGTGTGTAAGTAGACACGAGGTCAAAATCTTCAGGCCATGAAGATTGTATTAAACTAAGAAACAGACGGTCGCCGCTTGAGTGAACCCGTCCCTTTCGCACATAAATGTAACATATCTAAAAGTATATTTTATCACACACACACACATACGAATACACACACGCATATATATATATATATATATATATATATATATATATATATATATATATATATATATATATAAGGAGATCACCTGATTCAGCTACCTTGGTTTCACTTTTCGGTATATTCAGACGATTACGGTCAATTAATTTTCTAACGCTTTAATACTACTGTTTAGTGGTCTAATTGAACTATATATATATATATTTCCAGTCTAATGGGTTATCTATGTTTGCCTGATCATATGCATATTTTTTCTCCCCTTTCTCCTCTCTCCCTGTCTCTCTCTCTCTATATATATATATCTAGGTATTCAATTTGTTTCTCTATAGCAATGTAACTGCAGAATTTTATGTAACTAGCGCAATCTATCACACTCAAACCTTTTCTTTCTCTCTCTCTCTCCCCTCTCTCTCTCTCTCTCTCTCTATATATATATATATATATGTATATATATATATATATATGTATATAATTCTATTCATATCTAATGTATCCTGATCTCCCACTCTCTATATATGTGTTTGTATATATATATATATATATATATATATATATATATAAATCAGTCTGATCCTTATCTATCTATCAATCTATCTTTACCTATTCATACGAATCTATCTATCTATCGATTGATAGAGAGAGAGAAAGAGTCTCTCTCATCTATCAATCTCATCTATCTATATATCTATCTAGGTATCTTAGTTTGTTGTCTCTTTCAATGTAGGTTTCTCAACAGTCTTCAACTAGCCCTCTATCTCTTTCTCTCTCTCTCTGTATTATATATATATATATATATATATATATATATATATATATATGTGTGTGTGTGTGTGTGTAATTCTGTTCATATCTAATTTAATCTACTCATTATCTATCTATCAGTCTTGCTCTCTCTATATATATATATATATATATATATATATATATATATATATATATATATAAATATATATATATATATATATATATATATATAAAAATATGTATGTGTGTGTTTCAGTTTGATCTTTTTAATCTGTCTTAGACTAGGATATCTTTCTTTTGTCTATTAATATCTGTCTCCTCACAACAATAAGACACACACAAACAAACAATAATACACACATATATATGTCGTTTTGATCGTTATCTATCTATCTTAGTTTGTAAATATCTGCCCTTCTATCGTTACCTGTTAATATCTATCTATCTATCTATCTATCTATCTATCTATCTCTCTATCTATCTATCTATCGTAGCATTTTAGCTAATCGTTAATATTATACATATTTGTATTTGTACGCGTAACTCTTTATTGTCACGGTTTTCCTTCTAATTGCCTTCATCGCATTCTCTTGAACGATAGCAGAGGAACGAAATCAGCTGACGCCACTGCAACTTTCCTATACGTTTCCTTGTTGCCGACGATCAGCGAAGTCCCAGCAACATCATGTGATCACTCCAATTTTAAAAATCGGAGCATCGATGCGCATGCGCAAAGCGCACGGCTTTGTAATCACATTTCAGCCGATGCTTCGGTTTACTTTCTCTCTATTTTTCTTTTCCTTTTCCTTTTTCCCTCCTGATTTTTAGTGCTGGCGGACTTAATATTCCGACATGGGTTCACGTGTCTCCAGTCCGAGACAGTCCAGTGAAATCACTCAGATTCTCACAAGGTACCTCTTCCTTGCGAATTTCGACCAACGTGAAGCTAACAATGAAGAAACGTGATTTAGGTCTAAAACCTTTGCCCAAGAAAAACTACTTATTTGTATGTATTTACATATTAGATACATCAAAGGAAATCTTACCCTCTATCTGACTTATTATCCTCTTAGAAGTAAAGCTTTGTTACTTAATCAGCGAATAGCAAACTTACTTTACAATAAGCGCCATATATATATTTTTAATTTGCTAAACTTTGCTTCATATGACACAAGGCTACAGATATAGGGCACTTGAGTGAAACCTGCAATCACTGTACGTAAAAATGGCTACGAGACAACATTCTTAAAAAATAGCCTTTCACAAGATGTCCGAAAAGTGTTTTGTGATTCATACTTAGACGGTGACCCAGATTAATGACCTTGTGATTAAAGTGAATAGTGAATATATATATATATATATATATATATATATATACATACATATATATATATATATATATATATATATATATATATATATATATATATAGATATGTATGAATGTATGTATATATTCAATGGTAAAGATATGAGTTTATAACCCTGCGTTTCACGATTTTGTGATCATCAGTCAAAATGAGGTGGGGAGCGGACGTTATTAGCCGGCTATCATCTTTGAAGAAGCAGCTGATCATCATTATCATCATATATATATAGCGTGAAACCCAGGGTCACAAACTCGCATCTATCCAACCAAATATGTTAGCTCTATCTCTGATATTGAGCGCTTTCTAATAAGTACCGCACATATAATATATAAATAATTATATATATATA
Organism: Acanthosepion pharaonis; assembly: GCA_903632075.3. Lineage (NCBI taxonomy): Eukaryota > Metazoa > Mollusca > Cephalopoda > Sepiida > Sepiidae > Acanthosepion > Acanthosepion pharaonis. The sequence goes on along the minus strand of CAHIKZ030000856.1, from coordinate 451,845 downwards.
TATATTTATTTATTTATATACACACACTTTCACACACACACACACACACACACACACACACACACACACACACACACACACACACACACACACACACACACACTCTCTCTCTCTCTCTCTGTATATATATATATATATATATATATCTGCCTAAACTCTAAAAAATTATTTACTATTTTTTTCTCTCAAAGGGAGTAGATGGGTTCGCCTATCGTCCAGTTCAAATTCCTCACCGGTCCTTTGAGCCGAAGTAAAAGGTTTATCCTTTGTTTCCTGCTTATAATTGAGTTTTCTGTTTCCTCTGAATTCTCTTTATTTCACACTCGGTAGTCCCATGCGTCTTAGTGGCATTGTCGCCTTGCTTTGAATAAACTGATTTTTAAAAATCCCATAACACTTATAAAGTCTACTTCAATTCTGTGTCTCTAAATTTGAATACTCGAGAAAGTACGTCGAATTTAACAACCGATTCTCCTGCCTAGGGGTATGCAGGTTCGAATCCTGCCGGCGAGAGCATATTTTTTTTAATAAGATTTCGGAGCGTCTACTCAAATATGGGCATCCACTCAAAATATGTTTAATTAAATCTGTCGGATTAATAATTAAAAATCCATCATTACTTTAAAAATTGCTTTGTTTACGCAGGGATACAAAATCGAACAGATATGAATGTTCCCAAAATTTGAGAAAGAATAACAGACGCAGATCGCAAATTCGTAACTCGGTTGCGGCTCTAATAGACATTCATTGTTCATTATATTTAAGAATATATGTTTGAATATATATATATATATATATATATATATATATATATATATATATATATATATATATATATATGATATAAGCAATTATCAAATCTTAAACGTTCATCCTATTTTGGGACTCATCAGCAGTGCGCATCCACTGACGAGAATCGAACCCAGGCAGTTACGATACGGCGCAAACTTCATACCAAATAGGCATGGTGATGTAACTATTTAGACTCGATGCGGCGCCTCCCAAAATTTCTATCGTTTATATATATATATATATATATATATATATATATATATATATATATATATATATATATATATATATATATATATTTATAGAGAGAAGGATGCTTAGATTTTATATAAATCATCTCAATAATTCTGAATGACTAATTCGAATGCGTCCCGCTGATTACTGTGAAGAAATCTCTGTTGACAGCCTCTTGTTAGTTCTTCCAATGTATCCAGCATCACAACAGCACTGAACTCCCATAAATCCGGGCCAAAATATCATAACAAATACATTTCACTATAACGTTGGGGGATTGATAGCCAAAAGTAATATTTTATATGAAGTTTTAACAAACTAGTAATCTTAAAATTTTAGAAAAATATTCAAGTAATCTAATATTTTATTGAATTTTAAGTGCCTTAGCCTTAAATTTATTATAGTTAACTCTCTTATTTTCTGATAATGTGTATATGGATTCCGTATTTACAAAAAAAAATTATAGACATGCAAAAAAATTCAAAATTAATTTTAAAATACTGCGGACGCTGAATTGTAGTAATCTTTTTCATTTATGATTAATACTGATTGTTCCCTCAATTCGAGCCACTATCCACTGTGCCTTCCATCACCGCTGTGACTTCCCTAACGATATTTACTCAATTAAAAAGAAAAGAGCTTTAAAGAATTACTTGCCTAGTTAATGCCCTTAAAAAGATAAAGCTAATATATTACCAGAATAGTATTAATTAACATTACATGGAAATATGAAACATTTTGTTACTGCCTATTATTTCTATATTTTCAGTAGATTTTTATTATGGATTACTATATTTTTACTCCACCATTTTCTATATT
>CAHIKZ030000856.1:430000-440000 GCA_903632075.3 Acanthosepion pharaonis | reverse complement strand
AGTTAAATATTTGTATCTATAAAAAGAATGTATAAACATATAATGTCTTAAAATAATTGTCGGACTTTGTCCATTTCATAATATATATATATATATATATATATATATATATATATATATAGGTAACATATCTTCATTCAAGGAGGTTTCATTGAATAATATAGATCTATTGTGTCTACTTATTTTTATACTGATCCTTTTCAGTTGTCTAATCAGTTTCTTGATGCTAAGATGAAATTCATCAAGGAAGCGTCGTATTTTTTTTAAAACCAAGTACTTTCAACCTATATATATATATATATATATATATATATATATGTATGTATATATATGTATATATATAATGTCTTATTAATTTTAAAGTTTTCTCATCCAGGACTACTTATTTAGTACTTTTTTAGAATTATGATCGATTTTTAAAGAATGCATATTTGGGTTAAATTAATTTATTCTATTTAAACCCACACACACACGCACACACACACACACACACACACACACACACACACACACATATAAACACACATATACACTCGCGTGCGCGCACACACACACACATATATATATATACACACACACACAGATACGAAGGTAATCAAAAACTATCCGTATTTTCGCCATAATTTGTTTAATTTTTTCACATTACTTTCTGATCGTTCGTGCTAAAAGTTGGCACTATTGTGGTCATGCGATCTAAGTTTAAGCTTGCACCAATTTTCTTGCTGCTGTTACAGTGTAAACTTGACCGCTCTACTAGCAGTGTGCACCAAAGAGGAAAATTATTTACATTTAAAAATTACTATAGTTACCACTCTTATTTTCTGAAAATGTTGTGTATAGTTCGGCACGTTTATACATAGAAATTTTTTTTTCTAAAATATTAGAGTCGCTGAATTGATTAGTAAACCAAATTAAAATAATTTGTTTTTATTTTACATTTTACAATATCCCTTGAGTGCTACAAATTAATACAAAATTTTAAGACCTTTACAAGTTTATATATTATTTTTATTAAAATAAACCAATGAAAACAAATTTTATAAAAACTCATTGAAATTGCGTTTGCCTAAGACAATAGTGACCATAGTATATTTTATACATAAAAGTAATTAAAAGATTTTCCAAATAAATAATTAGTTTTATTGCATTTATAATTTACTATTCAGAGCAGATTTTGTTTGATCAAAAATATGGATTTAAATTCTCCGAGGACTGGTGCTTATAACTAATATAAACAGTAAGCGCTAAAAAAACGAATTTCTCGAAACTTCATAGAATTAAGTAAGCCCAGAAAGTTTCATTAAAATCCAACAATCACCTGATTTTGGTAAGAATTTTCCGAAACAATGTATTTTGCACAGGAAATAGACGCTCAAATTTCCCATACTAACATATGGTTCTCCGTTGACGTCACAGAAAGAAGACTTTTAACCCAAACTAAAAGAAAATATTGGTCTTTCTTCTTAATAACCACACAAAGATTTTGATGATAATATTTTGTTTTTATTAGGATTGGGCATTTTTTCATCATGTATGCTCATTATTGAGCAAATCTTTGGAGGTACACAAACACACACAAACACACGCACACACACACACACACACACACACACACACATATATATATATATATATATATATATATATAATGTACAGCCAGTTAGATCAGGGCTACAGGAATGTAGGAGGCCCATGGCTAATATACAAAGACAAGCTGAAAAGCAAATTGTCAGCAGTTAATATACCACATAACACCCTTGAGCGCTTAGCTCTTTGGAGCGAGTAGAATAGAGATCAACGTGTTTTAGTGGACTCAGTAATTTTCAATCTGCTTGTCTGAAGCATCTTCAAGAAGAGAGAGCAAGATCTAAACGGTTAACCAATCTAACAGTGATCTCATCTCATAATCCTCGCACTTGCTCTATCTGCGACCTCCTTTGTAAATCACTTGCGGGTCTTAAATGTCATAAGATTAGCATAAACTTTCATAACTGAATCAATAAATGGCAGATCTCATACGTCGAAACCGGGACGGGAGAGTCCATTATATATATATATATATATATATATATATATATATATATATATATATATATATAATCCGTAAGTAATCTAAGTAGATACTATTAGTATAAAAATATTAAAACAGATTCACAAATGAGAGTTCAATATAATTTTTTATTATAGAGCATATAAATAAATTATAATTAATGAGATCGCAACAATTCACCCTATACAGATGATCATTTCGTCTATAAGACGTAGTTTGTCCCTGGACTTATCAATGCAAATACATTTACTAAAATGAATAGAAATTTAGTAAATTTATTTGCATTGTTAAGTCCAGGGAAAAACTTTTCCATAGACGAAAATGATCATCTGTATGGGGAATTGTTCTATCGACGAATGATTTACACACACACAAAATATATATATATATATATATATATATATAAATTCATGTTTACCTAATTGTTTCACTTCCCTTTTACATAATCCTGCAGGTGTCTCATGCGAATCAAAGCCTGGACACAGCCATGAATTCAGATATTTTTGCATCCGAAAATTGTGGCTTGTGGAAGGATTCAATGTTTGGAAAAGACGATATATAGATTCAATAGACACAAAATGCCTGTCATTTTTAACAAAACTTGTTTAGAACAGTAGCAGGCTCATTATTTTACTATATATATATATATATATATATATATATATATATAGATAGATAGATAGATAGATAGATTACGTGCTGTTAACTTAGGGAAATTTAATCTAGTTAATCTAATAAGTTTTCTTACAAATTCCCGATCTTGGAACGAAAAGAATAGACGAAAGAAAAATATACACCGCCCACCACAAATAACTAAATTGAAGAAATATATGAGTCAATAAAATGATAGATACAAAAACAAGTAAATAAAATAAACCATTAATGGCCAAAAATAATATTAAACATCACCCCCCCCCAAACAAAAAAAATTCGAAAAAGCCGATTTCCTCTTATTAAACCTGCTTTAATCCCCCAGTGGCCTATATATAGAGCCGAGTAAAGTAGTAATGGCACGATGTAAAAATCGTATTGAGGCATAGCAGTGTTGATTCCTATGTCCACATTGTCTATATCTATAAACGCCTTATCTATGATGCTGAATACTATTCCCTTATAAATGTAGCAAGTTTTGGACAACATCTGATTGAGTTTGTCATAAAAAACAATTACCTTTAATGATTTTTATATCTATTTTCCTTCAGGACGTAGGCGATCATAATTATCTACATATTCCTTTTCTTTATCTTGGGAAAGATTGTAAATAAGTTTCTCTTTATTGTCTTCATGTTTTGGAATTCAGAGTTTGTTTTTTTTCTTCTTTCTCTTAGATTGGCTTCCACTGCAGTCTGGAGAACTCAGTCTGTACTTACTATTTAATCTAATGATGGGGAGAGAAAAGACTGATTCGTACCTTTCCTAATTGTATTTGTTTTCAAAATCAAGTTCACAGCCTGACCCGAAATTTGAACTGAACTCACTACCGGTCAAAATTACAGCTTAACAATTTTTTTATAAATATTTTTCATCACGTTGAAACATCAGTTCCCATACGATCACCAGAGTTAAGCAATGCCGAGCCCGGTCAGCACCTCGATGGGTGACCGCTTGGGAATACTAGCCGTTTCTTTAATATCGGAAAAAAATTAAATATTTAAAAAAAATAAATTGAGATGTTTGTACAACTTCATAAAAGAAATTACAGATGGAAATCTATCCTACGGGTCGTATTATACTGAAGGATGTTATTTATTCTTTGTTTTTAGCCCCAGAAACAAGGGATCGTATTACACACAAGTTTTTATCACACCCAAGTCGTATTATACACCCTTGTGCAAATTAATCGAAACAAAGCGTGGGTGTGTGGGTTGTGTAACAGATAATTGTTAATCGGAGAGCTGAGTTCCAATTCCAGTCGAGTTCATTGTGTTGATTTACGCGCAAATACTCTTGGGGAAGGCATGCCACAGCTAAGCTAAGCTTGGAAAATCACTATGTGTCCTTTTTACTTCCATTTTCTCTAAAATGTCATCGTTTCTCATATGTTCAGTCTCCTGGTATTCTCAGCATCTTTCAGTAGAACCACATCTCTGGAGCTCCAAGTCTCTCCTTCATCTGTGAGGAGATTGTCCAGCATTCACGGCCATATTGGAGGACTCATATTACGTAACAGTTTAGTTCTTTTTGTTTCCGTTGCTTCAAGTCTCTCCTTCGTCTGTGAAGAGATTGTCCAGCATTCACGGCCATATTGGAGGACTCATATTACGTAGCAGTTTAGTTCTCTTTGTTTCCGTTGCTTCAAGTCTCTCCTTCGTCTATGAAGAGATTGTCCAGCATTCACGGCCATATTGGAGGACTCATATTACGTAACAGTTTAGTTCTTTTTGTTTCCGTTGCTTAAAGTCTCTCCTTCATCTGTGAGGAGACTGTTTCTTTAAAGTATTTTTAAATGTTAAAAACAAAATCCTGTTTATTGTAGATTTGTGGGTCAATTTACAAAATGAATTATTCAGCATAATAAAATAATCCTCCTTTTACTATGGACCTTAATCTTTCTAATAATCTATCAGAAAACGAGTAATTATTTTCTAGCCTTTCAAACACAGAAAGTCAAAATGCTCCTATTACTTCTTATCCTGTAACAGCAGTTTATGTATTACCACTTTTAGGACGCTGGTGATCATGGCTTCCCAAAAATTCTTGTCTTTTGTCGTTCTAATTATTAATACTTTGTTTTTTTTTTTATTCTTCCGCTCCAAGCAAGCTAATAAAGTCACTAAGACACAAGGGGGTTACTGAGTGTGAGAAAATATGAGAAAAAGTAAAAATTATTAAGAAGAGAGAACAATAAAATAACAGGAAACAAAAAATAACTATTGACGTTGCATTTAAATTTTTGAGAATCAAAATTGGCTCGAAAGAATGAAGTCAGAAGAGAGAACGACAAGTGAGAAGGGCAGGAGAAAAAAACAACAGCATAAAACTAACGCTTATATCTAGACATTTAAACTTTAAGATGATGAGACTTTGCCGCCAGACTAAGAGTAAGCTTAAATTCATAAAGTCTAGGTAACAAAGAGAAAAGCTCATTTGAAAAATTACCAGGAAATATTTAGAGAAAAGACAGAGGGAAGCCTTTTAAGGGCGGTGCGAAATTGATTGAATTAAGAAAACAGAAGATAACGATTGACATTGTATTTAAAAGTTTGAACATCAAAGTCGACTGGAAAGCAAAAAAAAAAGAGTTCCACAAACAAGAAGTGCGAGAGAAGAAACAGTTAGCATAGAACTTACGGTTACAGCTATCCATTTCAACTGTAAGATGCTGAGACATTGCCATCAATCATGGCACAGTGGATAAAGGCGTTGGTTAAATCCAGTGACAAGATCCAAAGAGTGTGAGTTCAATACCCGTTTAAGGCAGTGGAGAACTTTCAGAGGGAAAATTAACAGGAGATAACTGATAGCTGACATCCATCAAACATGGCACGTGGAACTAGAACAGCCTACCTCAGTGAGCGAAATAAAGGGTTCAGTTCGACATTCCAGCCACGTGAAGAAGGCCGTAGAGCACAACGGCCGAAACGTTGTGATAAATATGGCGACAAAGATGAGGACAATAGTCCGAATAATGTAAATAATGTACATAATACCTCATCTCAGAAATATATACAGACTTTTCAGTGAACTATTTGGCTAATTTTTGTACATTTTGTTTCGAATTTTCCTCAAATACAAGTTGCAGAAGCTCAATATATTTTTGAATCATTTCAACCGAGGCAAGGCAATAAAGCCACTAAGACAAAAGAGGTTACTGAGAAACAGAAAACATTATTAAGGAGAGAGGACAATAAAAGAACAGGAATTAAAAAAAAAACTGAAAATAAGGTTTGACATTGCATTTAAATATTTTAAGATCAAAGCTGATTGGAAAGCAAGAAGCCAGACGAGAGTTCCACAAGCGAGAAGTGCATGAGAAGAAACAGCATAGAACTTGCATTTATATCTAGCCATTTAAACTCTTTACCGCCAAACTACGAGTAAGCTCAAATTCATAAAGTCTAGGTACCAAAGAGAAAAACTCATCTAAACAATTGCCAGGAAATATTTATAGAAAAGACACAGGGTAGCTTACTTAGGGTGAAAAATGATTGAATTAAGGCAGAACATAACTATTGACATGGTATCTAAACGCCTATAAAATCAAAGTGGACTGGAAAGCGAAAACCTGGAAGAGTTCCACACACGAGAAGTGCGAAGGAAGACATTGCTAACATAGAACTTACTGTTACATTTAGCCACCATTCCAACTATTTTGCCGCCAATCAAGCAGCACGCTTAAATTCCTGAAGTCAGGATATCAAAGAGGAAAACTTTCTGTCTGTTGTTGCTCTAAGTAATTTCTAACCCTTTGTGTAGCCCTGTTGTCTGGGGCTTTATCATATGCTGACTGCACCTTTGCAGAGGAGTAAGACCCCCACCCCAACACCGCAAATTACAGGCAACGGCAAGGCCTCTGATCCGGAGGTTTTAAGGGGCGTAGAACCACCTCTTAATTGCTGGTGTTCCCAGGCCACTCTGACCCGGGTTGGTCGCACCTGTTAAGGTTCCAGCTATGAGTAAATAAACCCCAAACTGAGGTCAAAACACAATGAAAGCGTAAAAATAGGTTTTAATACCAGGAATACATTTTTGTAAAAACTTTTTGATGGAAAAACTATTACAAGCAATACATTTTTGAAAAATATTAACTGCAATACATATTTGGACTAAAATATTACCAGCAGTGAATTTTTGAAGTAAAATCAGATTAACAGCAATACATTTTTGCACTAAAATATTACCAGCAGTGAATTTTTAAAGTAAAAAAAAAAAACATATTAACAGCAGTACATTTTTGGATTAAAATATTACCAGCAGTGAATTTTTGAAGGAAAAAAAAACATATTAACAGCAGTACATTTTTGATAAAAAAATCTTATCAGCAAAAAAAAATCTTGTCGCCATTAAATAACACATTGAAATAGATGTGCCAGAAAACAGACCAAACCTAACCTAATTTGTCCGTGTTCTGCCAACCTCCCCTAATTTCAATATCTCCTCGTAAATGTGATATAATCACCCACCCTTCTTTCCTCATTATGTGTCCCAGAATTATTATTTGTCTCTCTTTCTGATTGTAAGTGGAAGTTTAAGTTTTTCAAATCTGCACGGGATTTATAAATTCTCACTCAAGTCACTTTAAATTATAACACGTTAGAACTGCGGTATGAAACGATTCCGGCAATCATAATTCTACAGGAATTGTGGACGCTGTTCAAAGCGACATTTGGTACCGTACCGTAAAGACAATTCTATATAGTTATTTTTTTTTTTTTAATATTTAAAGACGAATGGAGAAAGCGTTTCGCCCTATATTTGGGACTCATTACTGTGAATTGAACCGGACCGTTACGATATGACGCAGGCGTCATACTAACCGTACCAATGAGCCTCGTTGACAAGTCAGACTAAATATAGCGCCACACTTCACAATTTACGTGGTGTACGGCATCCAAGTTTCTCTTACCCCAAGCCGCTCAATCCAGAGCATTAAAAGCCGGTTCATGCAAGAATATACAAGTGATAGACATTATTAGCAGGATTTGAGATAAACATAATTAAGTAATGCATCGAGTCAAGAAGAAACCTCAACATAAAGCAGAAACAACTGGATGGCCGTCTCGTCCTATATATATATATATATATATATATATATATGTAGGTTTGTGTATATATATATATATATATATATATATATATATATATATATATATATATATATATGGGTGTGTGTGTATATATATGTATATATATATGGGTGTGTGTGTATATATGTATATATATATATGAATGTGTCGTGTATGTAAACAGATATCTCTCTCTCTCTCTCTCTCTCTATATATATATATATATATATATATATATATATATATATATATCCTAATGAGCCGTAGGGTCGTAAGGCACTATGTGTACTTTAGTACAAGTGGTGTTTCTTGGGCAATATAATCTGATGTTTTTTAATTTAGAGATTTTTCCTTCTCCTAGACCGGTTGCCACCAAATCCTACCCAACTATTTTACCCATAGATGGGGGTAAGAAGAGGATTCATAACTTTCCAAAGGGTATTTATTAGCACGTAAGTGAATGTAATGGAACCGACTGGAGTTCCAACATGGCACTCAGATTCATTAATATATATATATATATATATATATATATATATATATATATATATATATATATATATATATATATATATGTATACATGTATATATACAGGTATACAAAATTGTTCGATAAAAGTAGAATCACCTGATTTTTTTTACTAAATGTTCTCTTCTCCGATGAGACGAAAGTTGAGCTAAATTCAAAGGATAAGCGATCTAAAATCCTGAGAAGAAGCTTTGAAAGCTCTTTGAATTTAGCAGTAAGTACTGTCAAGCATCCGTTCAGTATAATGTTCTTGGGATGCTTTTCTTTTCAGGGAACTGGTTTCTTAAAACCTATTGAAAAGACCCTCAGGAGAGAGCACTACAAGATAATTTTAAAGTCTTGTCTGCTCCCTTCTGCTGAAAGGGTGCAAATCGACCCCACCAAGCTCATTTTTATGCAGGATAATGGTCCCTGTCACAAATCAAAATTGATGGAGAAATACTTTGATATGAAGCAGGTAAGTATTATGACATGGTCGCCCCAATCTCCTGACCTCAACCCCATAGAAAACTTATGGAGCATTATAAAGTACAGGATCTCGAGAAAGCAGTTGAGCAACATGAAGAAGAGAAGAGAACATTTAGTAAAAAAAATCAGGTGAGTCACTTTTATTGATCAGCACTGTATATATACCCCTCAGTAGTGGGTGTGTGTACATATATATATATATATATATATATATATATATATATACCTAGTGAGCTCACCTATGGTGTATACTGCTGAGCGTAGCGTAGGTACAGTTTCTGACAGAGAGTGCTTAATCTCGAACGATCAACAGAATGACCAAGTCCAGTACGCTCAAACTCTTCGTCACGAAAATATTTCAGTTTAACCAATTTCACTTACAAAACTTGGGTCATTTTCATATATATATATATATATATATATATATATATATATATATATATATATATATATAAGCTATTTACATTCATCAGTGTCAAATCGCCGGTTTTATCTAAGTGTTCAAAGACAGCACGGTACAATAAAGAAAGAAAGAGAAACACGATAGAAGAAGAAATAAAAATGGGGGGGGAGCAAAAAGTAAAAGTCAAATTAAAATAAGATATAGAATTTTACAAAAATAGAAAAGTGCTTTTAAAAAAAGAGAAAAATGAAGAAATGAAAATAGAAAAAGAAATAGAAAGAAAAAGAAGAAAATAAGAGAAAAGAAAAAAAAAGAAAAAAGGAAAGAGAGAGAGAGACAAAAAGAAGAGAGCAATAGAAAGTAAAAAAAAAAAAAAAGAAAGGTAAAAATGTGCCAAAATAAAAGTGGAAGAAAATAATGGAACAAATAAAAAGAATGACTGGAAAGAAAAAAATGTCCAAAAAATAGAATAAAATAAAATATACAGAAATTATTAACCAGGAAAGAAGAAAGAAAGAAACATTAGGAAGAAAAGCTAGAAAAAAAAAAGAAAACAAACAAAAAAAGAATACGTAAAAAGAAGGAAGAAAGGAAGAAAGGAACTATTTAAAAAAAAAGAGAAAATTAAACAAGAAAAAAAAGATAAGAAAGGTTAACAATGAAAAGCAAATATGCAAAAACATAGAATGATTATATATAAAAATAAATAAATGGTATTCAACATTGAAATGGTGTCTCATTGGTTTGATGGATCAACTGATTTTTGAACTGTTGGGTTTAACACACGAGCAATGTTAATGAGTTTCAAACCTTCCTACATTTTA
>CAHIKZ030000856.1:407500-427500 GCA_903632075.3 Acanthosepion pharaonis | reverse complement strand
GTCTACTCAGCATAGGCGCAGTAAAAATCACAGATGTGCTGTGTGGGTGTTGGACAAGTGTAATATGCCTGAGCAAGCGTCTACAATAGGGATTGGCTCGAATACGAGTGGCCAGCTATACGTTTATGTAGGTATGCATATATAAACACATATATCTATATGTATGCACAGACGTACATATATAATCATGTATGCCCCCCCACATATATATATATATATATATATATATATATATATATATTTGAATGGATTTTTTATCCTATATCAATTCTTATTTCTGCAACTTATTATTTTCCCTTTTAAGAAAAGCACACTTCCTTATTGAGATATTTTTCTCCAAAAGCCCATACCTGGGTAGGGGGAGCCGTCGTTATATCCGACCTGCTTTAGGCTATATCGACCACAATATGCGCCGATGGTCATGCAATGTTGAATAGTGACTTACAAACAATTTCGAAATATACATATCTGCTCTGTTATGCATCGGAAACATAAAGTAATTTCCAAAGAATTAATGAATTTATTTTAATTCCGACTTTTTTAATATTTCAAACTTTATTATAATTGATACTCGTAATTAAAATAGACGACCTATTTTTGTTTTTATTTTAAACAGCGTGAATTACGTCCATTGGTCTGCGCATTCGAGACGCTATTCCCCTTTTAATGATGTGTGTGGAATAATTAGAAATCAGAAACATTATTAAGGAGCAAGAACAAAATAAGAGTAATCAGAAGGACAGTAGAAAGGGATTGACATTTAAATTTTTGAAGATCAAATTTGGCTGGGAAGCATGAAGCCGGAAGAAACTTTCACGATCGAGAAGTGCGAGAAATGAAACTGTTATCACAGAATTTACGGATACATCTAGCCAATTCAACTGTAAACAGGTATACAGCTTACGCTGGTAATTTTTTGCAGGAGAGGCGACTTAAGTCGAAAAACGATTTAAGTCGAATCACTTGTCTCCGAATTTACTTATCACTGGGCTAAACCAAAAATAACCATTCCCAGTTTTGTATTTTATTCATAAATACATTTTTAATAATATATGGTCAATAAGAATCCATTTTAAGCTTAGAAACAAATAAATTTTAAATAAATTTTAGTTTTTAATATAATACAGAAAAAAGTAATCTAAATTTACGAATTGGTTGGTTGACTGTTTTGTTTTATGACATATCTTTGTAACTTGAAGTTTCCTATCCTGAGAAGTGAGCTTGATTTTATACACATCTTGAGAGAGAGAGAGAGAGAGAGAGAGAGAGAGAGAGAGAGAGAGAGATATATATATATATATATATATATATATATATATATATATATATATATATATATATATATCTAAAGAAATGACAAGCTTAAGAAATACACCAATATATATATTGATACTGGTTAAATATCTTAATTTTAATTAAATTTTATACTTTCCATAATACCTAATATATAACACATGCTATATAATCATATATAACAATATTCAGGTATACCTCACCTTACGTCGGTAATTTGTTTCAGGAGAGGCGACTTAAGTCGAAAAAAGTCTTAAGTCAAATTTTTTTGTCTCCGAACTTACTTTTTACTAGGTTAAACCATAAATAACCATTCCCAGTTCTGTATTTTATTTATAAATACATTTTTAATAAAATATGATCAATAAGAATCTATTTTAAGCTTAGAAACAAATAAATTTTAGTTTTTAATATAATACAGAAAAAAAAATAATCTAAATTTACAAATAGATGTACATATATACTTGTAAATGTAGATGTTTACAATATGGCGATCTTTACAGTACATCACGGACTCTTTATTTCTGTATGTGGTTTGCTCTAAGAAATTATAAAATAATGCTTTTCTTGTGATATTACGACTTCAGTATTTGTGGCTGATAGATGTAAAGTCGAATAAAATGACTTAAAATTGATTTTTATTTTTTCATATAATTTTTTTTGACAAACGACGTATAATCGAGAACAACTTAAACGACTTAACTCGAAACAACGTAACCCGAGGTATACCTGTATTGGTGAGACCACGTGACCAGTCTGGTGCTGCGCTTAAATTTATAAAGTCTAGGTACCGTGGTGAAAATCTCATCCAAACAGTTTCCATGTACGTATTTATTTAAAAGGCACAGTTTATTTATCATGTTTTTAGAAAATCAACATTGTACTCGATGTAAAAGTTGAGGTTTGATGTGATAAGTACACCGAGAATTAGATCCATAGCTTTTGCTAATTGTGAAACATTTAGTTTTAAGTACGTTTTATAAAAAAATATAGACATGTATACCTCACCTTACGTCATTAATTGGTTCCAGAGGTCTCGCCTTGGGTCGAAAAACGACTTAAAACGAAATAACCATACTATAAACCGCAAATAAGCACTCCCCATTGCATATTACAAAATTTATGATATATACGTACAGTATTCCGAATAAAATAATTTATCAGCGATATAGCCTGACGCTTAGTATTATTGGCAATGAAAGAACGGTCTGGCAATTTTTTCCAATGTAATTCACTTCCGTCAGCGTTAAAAATCTGTTCAGGAAGAAACCCTTTTTCTTTGATGTTCTTAGCCAATGTTTTAGGAAAATCGGCTGCCGTTTGTTCGTCAGCTGATGCACTTTCATCTTGCTTCTTAATAAAGTGGTAACACAGTGTCACAGATGTTTTTATATTTCGTTCTCTTGGGTTTATGATGATTATATTAACACATACTGTAAATGTACGTCTTATTTATTGTACAATAACATGATTTTGTGTGCTTTTAACGCTTTTCTAGTGATATTACGACTTCAATATTTGTGGCGGACAGACGTAAAGTCGAATAAAATGACTTAAACTTGATTTTTATTTTTCCATATAATTTTTTTTGACAAACGACGTATAATCGAGTACAACTTAAACGACTTAACTCGAAACAACGTAACCCGAGGTATACCTGTATTGGTGAGACCACGTGACCAGTCTGGTACTGCGCTTAAATTCATAAAGTCTAGGTACCGTGGCGAAGATCTCATCCAAACAGTTTCCATGTACGTATTTATTGAAAAGGCACAGTGAGGTAACTTTACGACGCTTGGAAAGTGACTGAAGCCGAGAGACCAGATCACGACTAATAATATTGCCGATTCTTCTTTGGATTTCATCAAGGATCTCTAGATATATGGCAGGAGCACCAGGCAATATGTGGAATAAATATTCTAAGCATGGATGAATGAAAGACTATGTAATGTCTAGCGCGATCATGAGCCAACTTTCTTAGCAGCTGAACTAGCACTGGATTCAATGTAGTCTTTCCACTTCATGTCGGAGGAGAACGTCAGCCCGAGTAGTAGTAACGAGTCACTCTTTTGGAGATTAGTATGAGGAACGCAGAAGAATCAAAGAAAAAATGCTGGACGTAATGTCATTCCTCCTATATAAAACAATCATTCAGGCTTTCAGTAATGGTACCAACATTCATAGACTGGCTTCCATCTTCAAATTCTATTCAAGAACCATAAAGAGAATGGTATTGAACTCACAACACTTGGTCTAATCAATGGATCTAACCAACGTCTTTATGCACTGGGCCATGTGTCCACGTGGAATTAGAAGAACAATCCACCCCGGATGACGAAATAAAGTGTTCGGTTCGAAAATCCAATCACCTGAAGAAGGCCGGAGCATAAAACGGCTGAAACTACTAAAAAAAAAAGAAAGAAAGAAAAAAGAAAGAAAGAGAGAAGAGAACTGATAGACAAACGCAGAAGAAAGAATTAAAGATAATAAAGAAAAAGAAAGAAAGGAAAGAAAGAAAGTTTGATTGTTTTGGTTTTTGTTTTACGGTGTATCAACCTCAATGGGTCATTTAATGCCGACAAAATTTTTATTTCTGGTAAGATGTTTCCCAAAAATGTATCGGTACTGGTATTAAAACATATTTTTACACTTTCATAGTTTTTTGACCCCTTTTGTGGGGGTGACTATTTGCCCATAGCTGGGACCCTAACAGTTGCTACCACCCCAGGTCAGGATGGACCTGGGAACACCAGTAATTAAGTGGTCGCTTCAGGCTTCTCAAAAACTCCTTATCCGAGGCCTTCCTGATGGATGTAGTTTATCGTCTTACCCCGGACGAAGAACGTTTGAGAAAAGAGAAGAAACATTATAAAGAAAAGAATAAGTGAATAAAAAAAGAACGAATCATGAAACTGACAATAAAATTATGACAACAAAACTCACTAAAAAATTTGGAATTACACAGAGGAAACCATTTTAATATCAATTCCAAGAACAATCATGGCGATAAGCAATAATGGTTTCATTATAGCTAAAAGCTAAAAATGCAGTCTTTTCTGCTACTTAATCCACAGCTGATAGGGGAGTGATTCTATTGAAAAAGAGTGCCTTTTTCAATAGAATGATAAGTGAATATAAACTGCTTCAGCCGCAATTACAGTTTGATGAGCTATTCCAAATTCTGCGCAATCAAACCAAACCTCAAAAATGCATAGAGTATTGTCGTATGTCTTGTGACGTGGATAACATTGTGTAGTCTAAGGTAACAATGGTTCGTCCTGGAACCAAGGCAATAACTAGTAGTTCCTAACGGCGATTTTCAAGGTAGACATCAGGCCGTCCCCATTAATTGATTCCAGAGGTCTTGACATCAGGCCGTCATCATGTGGAAGACCGCCATTACACTCTCCTTCGACTGCAAATATCAGATGAGGTTCATACTTGAACATTCATTAGGATCCTCCAACAGCTCTCTCTTGAAACTGACGTTCTTTTTAATCAAAACATGATAAATATCAATTCATATATATATATATATATATATATATATATATATATATATATATATATATATATATGTGTGTGTGTGTGTGTGTGTGTGTGTGTGTGTGAAAATATATAGAAAATAGGAAGGAACTGGTTAGGTAAATAGTCCAAAGTTCCTTAGTATTTTAGTTATTATTTTTTAAAAATAGTGCTCGATACAAAAGTAGAGCATAAATATAATTATTTATTTAAAAATATGATTCCAAATCGCTACATAAGAGGTCTCATGTTTCAAAACAAGAGCCGAAAACTTCAATATAATCTTTAAATTAAATTGAGTTGAAATTAAAAAGGCTCCGTTCCATCTTCAAGCGAAATTTTTGTTGGAATAACGTATATCTGAAATTTACTTGTTTTAAAAATTGAAATCAAAATCACCATGGTAACAGCTAGGGCGAAACGGTGGAATAATTGATAGCGGCACAGATTGAGGAATCGGAGTGCCGCGTCGGATCTATTACATTCACATACGTGCTAATACCGTTGGGAAATGTATGTATCCTCTTCTTCTACTCTCAGATATGGGTAAATTACCGGATAGACAGGGTTCTTAGATGCCAACTTGTCTAGGAGAAGGGCAACTCTGATTTCAAAACCTGCAGGGGATCGTTTGAGGACCTTGTGACAGACGATGTACCAGATCTCGTTATCCGGCTCTTCAAAAATGTGGTTGGTTCTGCACAAAGCCTTCACCATTATAATAAAAGGATTTTTGCGGGTGGTCTGGCTGTTAGTTTCTAGAAACTGAGTTGATTAACCCTCATATGTCGAAATCGTCAGGAGAGTCCAGTATATATATATATATATATATATATATATATATATATATATATATATATATATATAAAAATATAGAAAATAGGAAGGAACTGGTTAACTAAATAATCCAAAAGTTCCTTAGTATTTTAGTTATTATTTTAAACAATAGTTCTCGATACAAAGTAGAGCATAAATATAATTATTTATTTAAAAATATGATTCCAATTATGTCGCGAGTTGGAATCATATTTTAAATTATATATATATATATATATATATATATATATATATATATATATATATATATATATATATATGATGATAACAAGACAGGGACTTTAATTATCCATTTCGATTACAATTTATTTCGTGAACACCGAGGTGTTCAACTCTTCAGACGGAAATCTCCTCCGTAAAACGTTTAAATTTATAATCGAAATGGATAATTAAATTCTCCAAATCTTCTTATTTTTTATTATAATGCTCTGTAGTCTACATTGAGCTCTCCTGAATTTATATCCTCCTCGGAATTATCCTTCAGTCACTGGTTAGACGTATATATATATATATATATATATATATATATATATATATATATATATATATATATATATACAGGTCCATAAAGTGTACATTTTTTAAAAAATTATAACTTTATTTGTATTTGCGATAGAAATAATCTGTAAAAAATGTTATAAAGTTTAATGTACCTACTTTTAAGTATAGCTAAAATAACTAATGTGATTTCAGGTATTACTGTAAATCAGTTGTAAAATGTTTTCCGTGAACTACAAAATCGTATTACCCTTTGTATTGCTAATGATGGAAGACATGTGGAAACTAAAATAAAATTTCAATAAAACCTTAAAACATATAGATTTACTTCTTTCTAAACCTTTTTACAAATAAAGTTATAAATTTTTTTTAAAAGTGCACGCAATCTTTATGGACACCCTGTATACATACACACACACACACACATATATATATATATATATATATATATATATATATATATATATATATAGATAGATAGATAGATAGATATAGATAGATAGATATAAATAGAATGTATAAACATAAAAATTGTTTTAATATATATGTATGTGTGTGTGCGTGTGTATGTGTGTGTATGTGTGTGCATGTGCGTGTGTTTACAGTCATATCAAGTTGAAACACCTGTTCTCGTACGATTATCGAAATTAAGCAACGTCAAATCTGGTTAGAACCTAGATAGGTGACTACTTGGGAATATCAGACGCTGTAAGCTGAGATGTGCGGTTGCTCTAATGGATAATAGCTTGCGATTACAGCGCACAAATACTATTGGCAAAAGTATGATTTTTCTTCCACCAGATATGTATCTTTCCTCCAGACTTTTATATCTAAAAACTACTAAACAAATTGAGTGATTTTATTCTAGGTTTTCTGATAAGACGTTTAACCATCTTGATATCATTTGTCGTAAGAATCATTGAAAACACTTTTGAGTTATTCAACTAGAAAGAGAGCAGGTTGAAATAGTTTTGTATATTTCCAAGTGAGCAACGGTGAGAGGAAAAAATCATTCCGGCTTTCAGTACTGGTACCAAAATTCATATTCTGGCTTCTATCTTCAAATCCCATTCAAGAACCATCAAGAGATCGGTGGATAATTTTTAAAAAAGAGGGAACACTAGAGAGGAAACATTAATCAGATCATAACAGGAAGAAGGATCATCATTTTAACTTAGAGCTAAAGAGATCAATTAGAAAAGATCCAACTCAATTCATAAGACGTTTGGCATGTGAGAGAGGAATTTCCCTATGACAGTCCAAAGAGCAGTGAAAAAAAACTTGAAAATTAAATCGTACGTGAAAACTGTTAGGCAACTTGTTACCCCAGGACAAAAATTGGAAGGTTAGAGAGGGCGAATATCATCTTGGATAAGTTGGAAAATTATCCTGGAGTAATATATTTTTATTTATAGTATATTTTATTTATAAATTAATGATAATTGGAAAAACGTTCCTGAAAATATAATGTTTCGAAAATGTATCCGACAACACATTTAGCCGATTACGCTTCATCAGATCGAAGACGAAAAAATGAGAAAGAACGTGACTGACTTTTTAAAACGTTGTCAACATCATATGTTCTTTGCTTTAAGAGTGGTGCGGGGTGGGTCGGGGCGCGGCGAGAGATAGAACTCTTCATAATAGGTAGAAAATAATAATAATAATAATAATAATAATAATAATAATAATATATATATATAAGGAATTACAATTAATGAGATCCAAACGATTTACCTCATATAGATGATCATTTCGTTCATTTATCAATGCAAATACTTTTTATATTCAGCTTTCTTTTGTGGGTCATATTTAATATTTTATATTAATAGGATCTACTTGGATTAGTTAGCCACGGATTTTTACCTGGTATATATTACAGAGATTGAAAGAGAGAGAGAGTGAAAGAGAGAGAGAGAGAATATATATATAAGTAAAAGTTTGTCACTTAGCTGATTGATATTACTTTCAGAATCCCGACTTCAGAGATTTGCAGGCGGGCCAGTCCATCCACTCTTCAGGGTTTATGTATATATATATATATATATATATATATATATATATATATATATATATATGTGTGTGTGTGTGTGTGTGTGTGTGTGTGTGTGTGTGTGTGTGTGTATAAATATATATATATATATGTGTGTGTGTGTGTGTGTGTGTGTGGGAGAGAGAGAGAGAGAGAGAGAGAGAGAGAGTCTAGGAGATGTATTTAGGCAGCAAGATTTTAGCCAAAGCGGGTGAGTTTCTGTCTATATTTCTGAGATGAGGTATTATGTACATTATTTACATTATTCGGACTATTATCCTCATCTTTGTCGCCATATTTATCACAACGTTTCGGCCGTTGTACGCTCCGGCCCTTTTCAGGTGGTTGGGATGTCGAACTGAACCCATTATTTCACTCACTGGGTTCACCTTCATCCTTGTCGTGTGCCGACGTCTTAGTGGTCGAATCTCGGACTGACCTATATTCAGCCGGGTTTCGATCCTAGCTAAAGGCAAAACGGACGTGTAGCCACACTGATGAACTGTAATACAGCGAAACAGTCTGTGGATGACTATATATATATATATATATATATATATATATATATATTTATATATGTGTGTGTGTGTGTGAATGTCACTGTGTCGCACTTTATCAACTTTACTCCAACAGGCCGTAGCCCATCATATCATTTTGGAATCAGGCTGACTTCGTGAACAATTTAAAAACATTCCGGGTCGGACCGAGAAACGTAGGAGTTAGTTTAAATATCGCCCGATAGGGCAACTTTAAACTCCAGTATACATATTTATATATATATATATATATATATATATATATATTTTTCATTTTTTCATACATACATATATATATATATATATATATATATATATATATATATATATATATATATATATATATATATTTTTCATCTTTTGTTTCATTTTTGGAAGTGCTATCTGATGATCCGCGTACTTTAAAAGGGCTCTGGTGAAATAAATTATTATAATGGAACCTTAAAATTGGTCTGTTTTTTTTTTTAAATATTAGCTCTAGATTTACATTGAGCTCTCAGGTTTCATCCTCCTTGGGATTACCCAGACGGATTACTAAGTTTTTCATAACTTAAATATATATATATATATATATATATATATATATATATATATATATATATATATATTTTAAGTTCAGATGCAGATAGAATATCGATCGGAATTCAACATGATGAAAAAAATAGAGAGAGAGAGAGAGTGAGAGAGAAGGAGAGAGGTGGAGAGATGGGGGAGAGAGAGAGTTTCGTGTTATGGTACCTTGACTTTATGAGCTCTTCGCTATGGTACGTACATTTTATGAATTTCAGGGCAGTACTAGTCTGGCGTCGAGATCTAATCAATGTACAGAATTAGTTGGCTCGATGTAACCGTAAGTTCTATGCTGACAGTTTCTTTTCTCGCACTTCTCGCTTGTAGAACTCTCTTCCGGTTCCATACTTTCCAGCCCACCTTTAATCTTCAAACATTTAAATGCAATGTCAATCGCTATCTACTGTCCTCCTGATTACTCTTCTTTTATTCTTGCTCCTTAGTAATGTTTCTGTTTGTTAATTCTTCTACACCCAGTGACCCCTCCTTCTGCCTTAGTGGCTTTAATGCCTGATCTGCAGCCTTGCTTGGGGTGAACAATTAACGCACACACACACACACTCACACACACACACACACACACACATATATATATATATATATATATATATATATATATATATATATACATATATATATATATATATATATATATATATATATATATATTTATATTTGAATTGAATTAAGTTTGATGAATTGGGTTGTGATTACGATTCAAATGTAATAAATTATAACCAAGGAATATTACTGTTTGAGCCTTTTATATTATATTCTTTCTTTGTCTTGAAATTGATATATATAAATTGACCAAATATATATATATATATATATATATATATATATATATATATATATATATATATATATGTTGAATCTCCTGGTCTAAACGGTCTTAGATCTGTCTACCTTAGCTTGTTCATATCTCTCTGTATCTTCCTTTCTCCATATATATATATATACTGTTTCGCTCATCAGTGTGGCGAGACGTGTAGTTGGCTCTGGCTAGGATATATATATATATATATATGTGTGTGCGTGTGTATCTATCTTCTCCATGGAATTACTTAGCTGAATTATTTGTTAGTTCACCACCACGGTCAGTAGACGACATCTGAGTATGTCGAATGCTGACTATTAAGGTAGATGGGGCATCCCCATTTAGACGTTTAGAGCAACACAGTCTTCCTATTTACAGTTTTTATCATTTTGCCTAATTATCGTTCTTATTAAAATTGTTCGAAGAATAAATTTTAGATTACATCACCTTGTCAAAATTATTAAAAACTAGTACCCATGATTTTCTGAAATTAAATAAAAAATGAACTTTCAAGGCGTTATGGTAAAATAAATTACAAACTTGTTAAATTTTAAAATTGACCTTCGATTCTATTAATATTTGGGGCCCCGTGAACTTTTTGAATAGAAAGAGCATCTACAAACTAAGAAATTCAAGTTCATTTCCTATCAGGATTGCTGCGACTAGGACTTTTTTTCCCGCGTGAAAATCACCTGACTTGGGTTGCCGCTTGAAATTGGCAGCCATCTTGGATCACATGAGACCAGATTTTTTTTTTCAGGGGAGCAAAAAAAAAAAAAAAACAACCCCCCAAAAAACATTCTTAAGTGAGGCTTTCATATTGCATAGACAGGTAGGTGAAATACATTTGCAATTCCAAACTTTTTTAACTGAGTTTTCTTGTCAAATTTATTCAGTTTCGTAATTCCTTCATTTTCTTATTTATCCTTTTCTTTCGACTGTTTCTTCCCTTTTCTCAAACTTTCTTTCTTTTCCTTTATTATCTCTTATTCTTTCTTCTGCATTTTCTATTTTTTTGTTATTTCTTTCGTTTTTTTCTTTCACTTTCTTTATTGTCTCGAATTCTTTCTTTTGCGT
The DNA here is from genome assembly GCA_903632075.3 of Acanthosepion pharaonis. Classification (NCBI taxonomy): domain Eukaryota; kingdom Metazoa; phylum Mollusca; class Cephalopoda; order Sepiida; family Sepiidae; genus Acanthosepion; species Acanthosepion pharaonis. Next base: position 416,312 of record CAHIKZ030000856.1, on the reverse strand, counting down.
TTGTCTATCTTTTCTTTTCTTCCTTTTGTTCTTCCTTTCCTTTTTCTTTATTACTTTTAATTCTTTATTCGGAGTTTTTCTATCGTCTCTCTCGCTCTCTCTTTTTCCTTCGTTCTTTCTTTCTTTTTCGTTATACTTTTAATTATTATATTTTTTTTTGCATTTTCTATCGTTTCTATTCCTTCTTTTGTTCTTCCTTTCGTTCTTTCTTTCTCTCTTTCTTTTTCATTTTCTTTGCTATCTTTAATTCTATCTTTCGCGTTTTTCTAGTTTCTGTTCTTTCTTTCTTTTTTTATTCTTTCTTTAGATTTCTTTTTGAGTTTCAATTTTTATTTATTCATATTTTTTTTCTTTTTTTAGGTCATGTTTTTTTTGTTTATTTATTTATTTATTTTTTTGCATATTTTTCTTTTTTATTATTTTTCTTCTCTGTAAGGTTTTCCCTTGAATATTTAATCTTATTTTCTTTCCTTTTCTAGGTTGTTCTCTTAGATTTTCATCTTTTTCCTCATTTCATTTCTTTGCCTCTTTCATTTATCTCTCTTTCATTTTCTTTTTCATACTTATATTTCCCCCTTTTATTTTTCCTTTTGATCTTTTTCTCGTTTTCATGTTAAGTCACGTTTTTCTTTCTCATTAATATTCTTACTTATTATACTTTATATTTTTTTGTGTTTTTGTGTTTCTTTGTTCTTTCTTTCTTTTATTTTTTCTCAATGTTTTCCTCATTTTCTTTTCGCCTTTCATGAATCTTCTTCATTTTTTCCCGTTCTCACTGTTTTTAAAATTGTAATTTTTCTTCGTATTTTCTTTATTTTTGTTTTTTTTCTTTCTTTATTTCTCTTTCTTTTTTCTTTCTTTTTCTTTCTTTCTTTTTCTTTTCTTTCTTTATTACTTTCCTTTGACATAATGTTTTGATTTTTAATTCTTTATTTTGTATATTAATTGTCTATATATTTTCCCTATTTACTTTTTACCATATGTTTAGTATTTTACTAATTTTTTTATTAATTTCTTCTTTTCCTAGTACCCAGGTTTTATTTTGAAACTTACGTTCATCATTTCTTTCTTTATTTCTCTTTTAATTTCTTTCTCTTACACTTTCTTTAGATTTTTCTTTCTTTTTGATTTTCATTTTTTTATTTATTTATAATGCTTCTCTTTCTTTCTTTCTTTCTTTCTTTCTTTCTTTCTTTCTTTCTTTCTTTCTTTAGGTTTAATTTCTTCCATTTTGATTTTCCTATTTTTCTTTCTTCATATTGTTTCTTTTTCTTTACTTCTTTCTTTCAATGATGCTTTCACCCTTCCTTGGTTTTTCCTTCTTTCACCATTTCTTTCTTTCTTACGATTTCTTTTGCTTTCGATTTTAAAAATTATGATTAGTATTTCATTCTTTCTTTTTTGCTTGCTTGCTTGCTTTCTTTTCTTTCTTTCTTTCTTTCTTTCTTTCTTTCTTTCTTTCTTTCTTTCTTATTCCCACATATTCTTTTTTTAATGGTTCCTTTCACCATTCCCTTCGTTTATTTCTTTCTATCTTTCTTTTTTTCTTATTCCCAAATATTATTTTTCAATCTGTTTCATCTTTTGATACACCCCGTTTCTTTCTTTCTTTCTTTCTTTCTTTCTTTCTTTCTTTCTTTCACGGCTTCATCACCTATCCATTCCCCACCCCCTGGCTCTCTATCGTTTTTGCTTTCCATGAACCGTCTTTTTCAACTCTTGCCTTTTTTCTTACAGCCAATCTTGCTTGAAGTCTTCAGGTTTTTGCCATTTCTTCTCTCTGTTTTCAAAATTGCTTTCTTAAGTAGTTTTACATATGTTCATCACTTCTTTCTTTCTTTCTTTTGCCTTTTCTTTCTCTTTTTCGTCATTACATCTAACAGTATTCTCTTGTTTTTTTTTCTTTTTCGTTTTCTTCTCATTTGCATGTTTTCCTTGTCAGTTTTTATATTCATTAAAATCGTTGTTTTTTGTTTGTTTTTGGTGTTAAATTGTATTATTAGAGTTTATACTTTTTTCATTATTTCATTATTGCATTTATTATATTTATACTACTTTTTTCTGTTTTTTCCCCTTTTCTTTTGCTATCCATTTTTTCTTTTACATATTCTTTCCTTTTTTTTTCATTTACTTTCTGACTTTCTCCTAATAATTGATCCTTGTATATTCTTCGTTCAAAATATTCTGTTTGTTTTTTGTTTTTCTTATTTAAATTTTACTTGTTTTTTTTTCCTTGCACGTGATGCTTTCCATTAATATTTTTGCATCGTTTATTTCCTATTTTTCTTATCTTTCTTTCTCCCTTTCTTTCTTTTTCTTTCCTTTTTTCTTTCTTTCCTTCCTTACTTCTTTCCTTCCTTCTTTCTTTCTTTCTTTCTTTCTTATTGCCTCATATTCGTTTTCAATTGTTCCTTTCATCCTTCTCTCCCTTTAATTCAGGCTAACTTTCATTTTCATTTACAAAAAATTATATTTCAATGTCCCATTCGTATTATGCGTCTCTCCGTTTTTTGTTCCTTTGTTTGTTTGTTTCTTTATTTCTTATTCACAAATATCCTTTTCATTTACTCATTTTCTTTCTTTCTTTCTTTCTTTCTTTCTTTCTTTCATTCTCATCCTAAAAATTCGTTTTCATTTGTTTCTTTTTTCTTTCTTTCTTTTATTGTTAATTTCTTTCTTTCTTTCTTTCTTTCCTTCCTTCTTTCTTTCTTTCTCACTAATATCATTTTCATTTGCTAATTTTCTTTCTTTCTTTCTTTCTCATTCCTAAAATTCGTTTTCATTTGTTTCTTTTTTCTTTCTTTCTTTTATTGTTAATTTCTTTCTTTCTTTCTTTCCTTTATTCTTTCTTTCTTTCTCAATAATATTATTTTCATTTGCTAATTTTCTTTCTTTCTTTCTAAACTCTTTCTTTATGCTTAATTATTTCTTCTTTCTCTTTTCTTTGTTTCTTTCTTTCTTTTTCTCAAATATTCTTTGACATTTGTTCTTTGCATCTTTTACTTTTAATTCTTTCTTCCTGTCTGTATATTTATCTTTCTTTCTTTCCTTCTTTTTATTCTTTCCTATTCTCAAATGTTCTTTCTTTCTTTCTTTCTCATCCCAAACATTCGTTTTCATTTGTTTCTTTTTTCTTTCTTTTATTGTTAATTTCTTTCTTTCTTTCTTTGTTCTTTTTCCTTTCTTTCTTTCTTTCTTTCTTTCTTTCTTTCTTTCTTTCTTTCTTTCTTTCTTTCTTATTCACAAATATCCTTTTCATTCGCTAATTTTCTTTCTTTCTTTCTTTCTTATTCACAAATATTCGTTTTCCTTTATTTCTTTTTTCTTTCTTTCTTTCATTGTTTCATTCTTTCTTTTCTTATTCTTTTTCTTTCTTTCATTCTTTCTTTTTTCCTTTTCCTCTGTTTCTTTTTTCTTTCTTTCTTTCATTCTTTCTTTCTTTTCTTATTCTTTTACTTTCTTTCATTCTTTCTTTCTTTTTTTCTTTCTTATTCCTAAATATTCTATTTCGCTTGTTCCTTTCATCTTTTACTTTTAACTCTTTCTTTCTTCTTTCCTTTCTTTCTTCCTTCCTTTCTTTCTTCCTTCCTTTCTTCCTTTGTGTCTTTGTCTATTTTTTTCTTCTTTTATTCACAAATATAGTTTATTCCTTTCGACTTTTACTCTTTCTTTCTTTATTTTTTATTTCTGTCTTTTTGCTTTCTGTCATTCTTTCTTTCATTGTTTCCGTCTTTTTTTCTTATTCCCAAATATTCTTTTTAACATCTTCCTTTTCTCTTTTATATATAACACTTTCTTTGCTTCTTGTTCACAAATATTCATTTTCATTTGTTTACTTTCTTCATTTCTTTTACTTTATCTTTCTTCATTTCTTTCTTTAGTTCCCATCAACAAATAATCGTTTTCATTTGTATCTTTTTTCTTTCTTCCTTTCTTTAATTTTTTCATTTCTTTCTTTCTTTCTTTCTTTCTTTCTTTCTTTCTTTCTTTCTTTCTTTCTTATTCCCAATTATTCTTTTAAATGTTTTCTTTCTTTCTTTCTTTCTTTCTTTCTTTCTTTCTTTCTTTTTTCCTCTTATTCCCAAATATACTTTTTCTTTCTTTCTTTCTTTCTTTCTTTCTTTCTTTCTATCTTTCTTATTCCCAATTATTCTTTTAAATGTTTTCTTTCTTTCTTTCTTTCTTTCTTTCTTTCTTTCTTTCTTTCTTTTTTCCTCTTATTCCCAAATATACTTTTTCTTTCTTTCTTTCTTTCTTTCTATCTTTCTTATTCCCAATTATTCTTTTAAATGTTTTCTTTCTTTCTTTCTTTCTTTCTTTCTTTCTTTCTTTTATTCCCAAATATACTTTTTCTTTCTTTCTTTCTTCCTTTTTTCTTTCTATTTTCCTTTATTTCATTCTTTCTTTCTTATTCACAAATATATTTTGTTTCTTTCATCTTTTAATCTTCACTCTTTCATTTCTAACTTTCTTTCTTTCTTTATTTCCTTCTTTCTTTCTTTCTTTCTTTCTTTCTTATTCTCAAATATTCTTTTTAACTTACTCCTTTCCTCTTTTACATGTAAGACTTTCTTTCATTTTTTCTTTCCTTCTAATTCCCAAATATTCTTCTTTCACTTCTAACTCTTTCTTTTTTCTTTCTTTTTCTTCCTTCCTTCTTCCTTCTTAATTTACTTATTTCATATCCAGAAATATTTTTCACTTGTACTTTTCACCTCTAACATTTATATCTTTCTTTCGTTGTTTCTTTCATATTTTCTTATTCTTTCTTTCTTTTTTCCTTCTTTATTTCTTTTTTACATATTACTTTCAAGATTTATTTCTCTCTGTTTCTTTCTTTCTTCCTATTTTTCTTTCTTTCGTTCTTTCTTCATTATTCCCAAATATTCATTTTAACTTGTTCGTTTCCTCTTTTACATATAACATTTTCTTTCTTCTTATTCACAATTTTATTTCATTTGTATTCTTTCTTTCTTCTTTCTTTCTTTCTTTCTTTCTTATTCCTAAATATTCTTTCATTTGTTTCTTTAATCATTTACATTTAACTTCTCTCTTTCTTTTTTCTTTCTTTCTTTCTTTCTTTCTTTCTTTCTTTCTTTCTTTAATGTCCGCAAATATTTTGTAACATTCATATCTTTTTTTATGTTTCTCTTTCTTTTGTTCTTTCTTACTTTCTTTCTTTCTTTCCTTCTTTCTTTTCCTTTCTTTCTTTTTCTTTCTTTCTTCATTTTGCGCATTCTTATTCCCAAATATTATTTTCAGTTGGTCATTTTATCATTAAGTCTTAACTCTTTCTTTCTTATTCACAAATATTCTTTTACATTTGTTTTTCTTTCTTTCTTTCTTTCTTTCTTTCTTTCTTATTCCCAAATGTTCCCAAATCACTTTTAAATTTAACTAATTTTAAATATTACTTTCTTTCCTTCTTTTTCTTTCTTTTCTCTATTTTCTTTCTGTCTTTCTTTTTTATTTACAAATATTTTTTTCAGTTGTTCATTTCATATTTTCCTCTTAACTCTTTCTTTATTCTTTCTTTCTTTCTTTTTTCATATTCCCGTTATTATCTTATTCTTATTACTTCTAAACTCTTTCTTTATGCTTAATTATTTCTTCCTTCTCTTTTCTTTGTTTCTTTCTTTCTTTTTCTCAAATATTCTTTGACATTTGTTCTTTGCATCTTTTACTTTTAATTCTTTCTTCCTGTCTGTATATTTATCTTTCTTTCTTTTCTTCATTCTTTTTATTCTTTCCGATTCTCAAATGTTCTTTCTTTCTTTCTTTCTTTCTTTTTTCTTTCCGATTCTCAAATGTTCTTTCTTTCTTTCTTTCTTTCCTATTCTCAAATGTTCTTTCTTTCTTTCTTTCTTTCCTATTCTCAAATGTTCTTTCTTTCTTTCTTTCCTATTCTCAAATGTTCTTTCTTTCTTTCTTTTATATCCACAAATATTTCCCTTTGTTCCTTTCATCTCTTTTTTTTATTTCTGTTTTCTTTTTTTACTTATTTATTTATTTATTTATTTATCTCTTATGTCAAGATATTCTATTTCATTTATTCTCTTTCTTTCTTTCTTTTTTCTTTCTTAATTTCATACTTATCCACAAATATTCTTTTTCATTTTTCTTTTTTCCTTCTTATACACAAATATTCTATTTCATTTGTCCCTTTCTTCTGCCTTTCATTTTACATTCTTTCTTTTTCTTTCTTTCTTTCTTTCTTTCTTTCTTTCTTTCTTTCTTTCTTTCTTTCCATATATTCTCTTTCATTTGTTCACTTTCATTCTTTCTCATTCTCAAATATTCTTTTTCACTTGTTTCTTTCATCTTTTATTTTTAGCTCTTTCTTTCTTTCTTTCTTTCTTTCTTTCTTTCTTTCTTTCTTTCTTTCTTTCTTTCTTTCTTCTTATTCCCAAATATACTTTTTCTTTCTTTCTTTCTTTCGTTCTTCCTTTCATTCTTTCTTTCTTTCTTTCTTTCTTTCTTTCTTTCTTTCTTTCTTTCTCATTCTCAAATATACTATTTCATTTTTTTCCATTTTAATCTGTCTTTTTTCTATCTTTCTTTTCTCGTTCTTTCTTTCTTTCTTTCTTTCTTTCAAATATCTACAAATATTTTCATCTTTTACCTTTCATCTCTTACTTTTATGTCTTTCTTTCGTTCGTTCTTTCTTTCATTCTATCTTTTTTGTCTATTTTCTTTCTTTCTTTCGTTTTTTCATATATTCCTTTCAAGATTTATTTCTCTCCCCTTCTTTCTTTCTTTTTGCTTTCATTCTTTCTTTCATTACCGTTTTACTTTCACGTTGTTTTTTTGTTTTTTCTTTGCCTTCTTCCTCTTCTCTATTTCTCTCTTTCTTTTATATTTATATATATAAAAAATGTCGCTTTTCCTGTTCGATTTCTTTGTTTTTCTTGCAGCCTTACAATCTTTCATTTTCTTTTTTATTCTTGCTGATCCACAATTGTTTAATATTTTCATCAATAATTCTTTGAATTTCTTTTCAAATCTTGTCCTCTTAAGAAAACGTAACAAAAAAAAAAATAAATAAAAGCAAGAAAAGAAAAACCCAGAAAATAAACAATAAACATTTCATCACCATAGTTCCCTGATTTGTTTTAGGCCAATTCGATAAATATATATTTCCCTTGAGGAGTATTCAAATAGTAGGCATGTAAGGTAATAATAATTTTCTTTCCACACCTTCTGATGATTTGAAACTATCGATATTATTTTAAGTTGCCCTTGTCCTATTCATTCACTAGCAAAAACATTCCTATTCATTTTGAATTGACATCTAGAATGATTTTTTGATAGAAACGTAAAGTTACGGGTATAAATTGGAGGGAAAATATATACAAAAAAAAACATGGAAACCAATATATACTGAAAGACTTTCAGTGATCAAATAATATTCCAAACCTCAATAACAAAAGAGTGAATTAACTTAGAAGCAATAAATCCTTCCTCTTTAGTACCTCGACGTGGCGTAGTACGACATTTGCAGCAAAGTCTCGTCATTGAAATTCATAGATATAACCGTAAATTCTATTCTAATAGCATCTTCCCGCGTATTTCCCGCTCGTGGGGACTCTCGTCTGATTACTTGTTTCAAGAAAATATATACAACGTCAAACGCCATCTTCCGTCTCTTTGAAACCTGGTCTTTTTTTTACCCTCGGTCTCCTTAAATTTTTCACACTTTCCTCCCAGAAATCTTTTGCGCCTTGGTGACTTTATCACCTTCCTTCAGGTGAGATGATTACATGTGCTAATCTAAGAATCAGCAATCTTTCTTTTTGTATAATTGTGTATATCCGAAATTTTCTAGACGATTTCACACAGGGAACAAAAGATTTACGCCCAAGTTTTTTTCCAATTTGATGCCAATTGAAGTCCGAATGAGAATCACAGGCTACAAATATTTGATACTTCGTTAAAATCACTATATATTTAAAAATGGTTGTCAACAAACAGTAAAGCACAAACATAAGGGAGAAAGATACAAATAAAGATTATGATTCAAAGTAGACACGTAAATAAATAGAGTCAGTAAAAACATATATATATATATATATATACTTAAGACATTTTATACGTTTATACGTTCTTTATATATATATATACATATATATGCATATATACATATATATATATATATATATATATATATATATATATATATATATATATATATATAATTAAAAAAAACATACCACTTTAAATTACCATTAATATAATTTATTTCACCAGATATATATATATATATATATATATATATATATATATATATATATATATATGCATATATATATATATATATATAAAAATAGACCATCGAATGTTGTTAATACTGTTTTATTATAAACATAGCATTTACTTAAATATTTGTATCTATAAAAAGAACGTATAAAACATAAAAAATGTCTTAAAATAATTGTCTGACTTTGTCAAATTCATAATATATATATATATATATATATATATATATATATATATATATATATATATATATATATATATATATATATAAAGAGGTTGTAGTTGGCCGACAAGAAAAAAGTGTACATATTAAGACAGAAACCGCAAACGTTTTTGATTATAAAGTCACTATTTTTGTTATATATGCATTCATTTTCCATATTTTTGCTACACGAGTTTCCGGTATCGCTATCCACTTCAAGCAAAGAGTTGATATTTCCACATATTTTTAAAAGGAATTAATTTTCCTTATGTTTTTCAATGTCCAACCTTTTAAAAGACAAATGAAAAAACATAAGGAAAATAATTCCCTTTAGTAATATATAAGAAATACAAC
>CAHIKZ030000856.1:380000-402500 GCA_903632075.3 Acanthosepion pharaonis | reverse complement strand
AGAAATGAATACAATATGGAAACCAGTAATAAGGAGTACCAAAGAAAAGCGATAACAACGAAAATTGCAATATGAGCTCTGGTAAAAAACGCAATGATAACAGCAATAATTGCAATATGAGCATTGGTAAAAAATGATGGCTTTATAATACCCAGAAATCCATACACAGATGTCCTCAAGTACACATGGCATTGTGGATAAAGGCGTTGGTTAGATCCAGTGACAGGACCCAAAGCGTGAGAGTTCAATACCCGGTTAAGGCAGTGGAGAATTTGGAGAGGAGAATTAACAGGAGATAACTGATAACTGACATCCATTAAACATAGCACGTGGAACTAGAACAGTCTACCCCAGTGAGCGAAATAAAGGGTTCAGTTCGACATTCCAACCACCTGAAGAAGGCCGGAGCGTACAACGGCCGAAACGTTGTAATAAATATGGCGACAAAGTTTAGGACAATAGTCCGAATAATGTGAATAGTAATCCATTTATTTATTAAAATAAAATCAATCCAATCCAATCCAGTTTCCTTGGGCCCAAAGTCTGTTATTATCAGTAATCTTCCTCCATTAGGATTGCCCGTAGACACAGTCCTTGTACTCCCTCTCTAAGCACTTTTGTACACTTGCAGGTTGCTGTCTTTTGAAATCAGAGGTATCGGTTCCAATACTTGGCTAGAAAGCTCAATCTACTATACTATTTAACCCATAGCTGGGTGAGAGTAGAAAAGATGGATTCACACTTTTAACAGTAGGATTTGTGCGACGGGAGTTCGAACTCGGTTCAACTATTTCTCGTTCCGAGTCGCTAACCCCTTTAAATATTTCTGTTAAAATTGCCTCTTGGGAAATTGTTTCGAAGCTTGAAGAACAAAGTATTCAGACGCTATTATTTATGTCTTAGCATAAAAAATAACGTTTGAAAATTCTGTTCTTCCTCCTCCGAAATAAATTTCGTATAATGTTAACATTTTAATAACGTAACCATTTATTAAATCAGTATGTTATACAAACAAACCGCTCATCAACGGACTAATAAGGGAGAAGGAGTCCTCAGTTAAATCCGTTCGTAAATCGGAAGGGATAATTTTTGAGTCATAAAACCACAACAGTAACTACCAGTAGCTATGATCATGATGTAAATACTATAAACATGTATATATGACATCAAGAAATGTATACTTAATATAGATATATTAATCAAAATAACAAAAATAATCAATTTCTCAGAGCTACTTTCTCACGCACATGCTAATGTATCGTACTTTCCGTCTTTCTTTACAACTGAAAAGACCGCAACCGCACCAAGCGGTCACTTTGAGAACTAATAGGACTCGTTCCGCTAAGCCTACAAATTTTGAAGTGCATTGCTGATGAGTTTGAATTTTTTTTTCTTGCAGATTATTTTTATCTTGCCTGCAGATTTTGTCCGTTGCATCCTAAGATTGTAAGTGTTTCTAGCTTCTCACAATTTTTCTAATTTTACACACACACACACACACACACACACACACACACACACACACACACATATATATATATATATATATATATATATATATATATATATATATATATATATATATATATATATATATGATAGGATGTTACAAACAGGAAGCAATTATGCATTTCATATATTTCGGTTTTATTAAATTTATAAACGTTTCCTATCTTCCTATCTGTTTCCTTATCATATTATATATATATATATATATATATATATATATATATATATATATATCCTTATCATATATATATATATATATATATATATATATATATATATATCCTTATCATATTATATATATATATATATAATTTATCAAGAAGGAGACTTCCTAAGATTATCTGGAGAGGGACGATTTGGAAAGTCCTTGAAAACCATACCACAGGTTGACACCAAGCCTTGTGAAAGAAATTGTGTAGACGGAAACTTTGGGGGCCGTCAATAGCTGTGTTAGCACGAAGTTACAAGTCATTGTGAACGAGGGTTGGAGTGAGCAGGCCTTGTACAAATTGTTGAACATGCTACATAACACGCCCTCTCCCAGAAACTGTAACTCAGGACTGCTCAGCATAGTTGCAGTGTAAACCACAGTTTGGCTCTGTGGGTGTTGAACAAACACAAAAATGCCGCTGAGCGAGCGTCTGCAATAGGTACTGGATAGTCGCCCTAGTAGAGGGGTATCGAATACAAGTGGACAGCTATATATATATATATATATATATATATATATATATATATATATATATATACACTATTATATATATATATATATGTATATACCCACTATCATATATATTATATATATATATAGCATAATGAGAAATTATACTTTTCTTAATATATATATAGAAAAAATTTGCAAATTAAAAAAAATAATAATGTTTTTACGAAAGTATTTATTCATCTGAAATATCAAATATATATAAATAAATAAATACTTTCATAAAAAACATTATTATTTTTAATTTGAAACTTTTATATATATATATATATATATATATATATATATATATATATATATATTGAGGGTCAAATACAGATTGGTATCTGACGAACTGAAAGCATTAGGATCAAATAGAAAGCATTTATAAATTAATTATAGTGAAACCTTAAATTTACTCAATTCGTATCACACACACACACATATATATATATATATATATTTTACATACAATGCATTTTGTTCTTTTTTTCTATGTCTGGACGCATTATTTGCAACTCTAAAAAACATTTCGTTCTGAATAGATTAACATATATATATATATATATATATATATATATATATATATATATATATATATATTCATTATATAAATTATAACCGGACTTTTAAATATTTTCTTGACTTATATATATATATATATATATATGTGTGTGTTTGTGCATGTGTGTGCGTATGTGTGTGTGTTTGCATGTGTGTGTGTGCACTATAAACTGTGAAATTATATGATTCAGCTAACGCATGTATCGTTGATATTTGTAATACGTCACTGAGTATCTTTTCGACAGATCAACATACAGTGAAAATATTGCGTTTTTTCTGGATCTTTTTAAAAATATTGTAAGCAAGCGAGTTACTTAAAGTTTCCTTCTAATAAACAGATCGTCAGGTGCTCAGAATACTTTACTTTCCTTTGTTCGCGCCATCTTGTTACATATACGATCGACAGCTACAATTCCCACCCCGATAAAACGAGACAAAACATTTCACCATTGAATATATCTATCTAATATTTTTATCATGTCGCCTGCTAAATAACACAGGGAATAAAAACCTAAAGAAAAAGATTCTAAATTATATATGACTAGATTATATACCCAAACACATGTTATTTTTTTTTTTTTAAGTAAGCGTTCTCTCCCCATCTACGGGCAATCGCATATTAGAGAGATTACTGATAATAACAGACTTTGGGCCCAAGGAAACTGAATTGGATTGGATTGATTTTTATCTTAATAAATAAATGGATGAATTGCTAAATTGCTATATCTTTCTTTATCAACTGTGTCCCTTCAGGGATCTCTGCTAACCCCTGTCTCTATGTTATTTCTCCCAGGCTCTATTCTGCCAAGTTCTGCCCTGTTTGATGAAATCGAACGTGCTAGTCGAATTACACCAAAATTATAAATAATTTCAACCAAGGTATAAGTCAACCATCTTCAAATAAAGTTGATTTAACTTGATGACGGCAATATTCACTATTGCTGATATACATTAGCTAAACATTATGGAAGCCCTGCTTTAGGTAGTTTATCCGTAATTCGTTCTGGGGATTGCTTCTTGTTTCTGTGCCGTGTCCTTTCAGGACGTAAGCGATCATGGATCCCTACTTCCCCTATCCCTTGTAGCTAATAATAACTTTTATCACTTTGCTACTTCTCCCAGACCCTGTTCTGTCATTCACTTGCTTAAGCCCGCTCCATTGTCTCTCTTTCTCTCTATTCGACCCATGAGTATCAGATTCTCCAAGCCCTCCTTTCTCATTACGTGTCCCAGAAACTTCAGCTGCCTCTTCTTGATGTTATGTATAAGCTTCATCTTTGCTTGCATCCTCTTCAAAACCTCATCGTTGCTCATATGTTCGGTCCATGGTATCCTTAGCATCCTTCTGTAGAACCTATATTTATACTTTTATAGAGTTTTGATACCTTTTGGCGGGGCGGCGGGGGGGTTAACTATTTGCCCATAGCTGGGACCCTGACAGGTGCTACCACCCCGGGTCTGGGTGGACCTGGGAACACCAACAATTACGAAATTGTTCAACTCTCCTCAAAACTTTCTGATCAGAGGCCTTGCTGTCTGATATGTTTTCTCGTCTTAGGACGGGGATGTAGATTATCGTCTTGTCCAGGAAGCCAACTGGGGTGGGGGTTACCTTTCTGCAGAGGGGCATTCGGTGGCCCATGTTGTCTTATTTATCAGCCGTGTCCCTTCATGCATCTCCCCCTAACTGTTGTCCCCTGTTTACTTGTGTAATTATATCAACTGAAACCTTAGTCTGAATACGTTTAAGGGAAATCATTAAGTGCTTAAAATTTATATAAATATATAATTCTGAAGATGTAATGGGTTTTTTTTATTTTTTTATTAATACGATACATTTTATAACTTTATACTTTTTTTTTTTGATACTCATATTGGAGTAGACGCTCGATTTATTTATTAAACAGTAAATTTCATTATTTTCGCCTACCGGCCTGAATATTCAAGAAATCGGATGAAAGAAAAATATGTGCATTCCGGCAGGACTTGAACCTGCGACCGCTGGACAGAAGGAATCGTCTTTAGATCCGACGTGCTTATACCGATTCAGCTGAGAAGAACCTTTGCTGATCCACCAAGACAGAATAGTGTCCTTAAGCGAAATCCTTCTCGTGAGAGATTCTCCAGATTTTATATATACTCGACAAAAATGAATAGGCCGGTAGGCGAAAATAAATAAATAAATACAGTGTTTAATAAATAATCAGAGCGTCTACACAAATATGAGAATCCACAAAAATTAAAGTTTGCAGCGATAATATCTATCTATCTATTTATCTATCTCTCTATCTATCTATCTATCTATATCTATATCTATCTATCTATCTATCTATCTATCTATATATATATATATATATATATATATATATATATATATATCCAAATGTAAAAAAACAAAGAGTAAGATTTCAGCGTTCAAAGATTAATTTAAAACAGGGCTCAATACAAAATTGAGCAATAAATCTGTATTTATTATGCAGTGTTACATTAGAACATGCACATACCCACTACAAAACTGTACATCTGAAGTTTGCCTAAACTCTGAAACGTTATTTACTGTTAATTTTTATTCCTTTTATAATTTCTTTTTTATTTATTAATTTTGTTTAATGGGACTACATAGGTTCGTCTATCGCCCGGCTCACACTCCTCCACGCTTTTTTGAACAGGAGTAGCGGTTTATCCCTTGTTTCCTGTTTAGGTTTCAGGTTTTCTTTAAAGTCTCCTTGTTCCCAGTAACCACTTGCGTCTTAGTACCTGTTATATAGGGATAAAGTGTCGTTGCTGAGACTTGAGTTTGAACATAGATCGCCAGTGAGCAAACACAGGCGATCCCATTATTGAATTAAGTAGACAACGTGACCATAGAGGAAACGCATAAGTAGTACGTATCGTCAAGACTAACGATCGCTATTTCTAGTCTATCCTCTATTACTATTCGGATCTCTGTTTCTATTCTATCGTCTATTACTGTATGGATCGCTATTTCTACTCTATCCTCTATTACTATTAGGAGCGCTATTCTCTACTCTATTCACTATACTATTTCTCTATTCAGATCACTATTCGTTGGTTACTTTCCGAGCGAGTATTATCGAGTAAGTACTATTAGTGCGAGTGATATTCGAAGGCATCTGGCAACTGTATTGTTCAATGGCGTTACTATAGTTGTATTTGCGATTACAAAGTCTCTAATACAACGAACATTGCGAAATTGGTAACGAGTATTCGTTGACATTACAAATGTGGCAACGAGTATTCGTTGACATCACAAATAATTTAACCTTTGGATATCCTCCTTAATAACAACATTAAAATGAACATGTTCCACAGTCTCTTTAATATTCATTGACTGTGCTTTTTTTTTTATTTAAATGTTATAAAATATATCCAGATCGCTATACGGGTCACTTGTCTAGCGAGTATTATCGAGCAAGTACTATTAGTGAGAGTGATATTCGAAGGCGTTTGACACCAGTATTGTTCAACGGCGTTACTCTAGTTGTATCTGCGATTACAAAGTCTCTACTACAACGAGCATTACGAAAGTGACAAAGAGTATTCGTTGGCAGCACAAAAGTGTCAAACTGGAATAATTATATAACGTGATAGTAAAGGAAATATATATATGGGAATTAGTATGACGTCTAAACGATCACCATTTCTAGTCTATCCTCTATTACTATACGGATTGCTATTCTCTATACTATTTCACTATACTGATTAAATGTTATAAAATATATAGAATATTATATAAAATATATTACTATTCGGTGGCTACTTGTCGAGCGAGTATTATCGAGGAAGTACTATTAGTGCAAGTGTTATTCGAAAGCATCTGGCAACTGTTTTGTTCAACGGCGTTGCTATAGTTATATCTGCGATTACAAAGTCTCTACTACAACGAGCATTGTGAAAGGGACAACGAGTATTGGTTGACATCACGAAAGTGGCAACGAGTATTCGTTGATGTTACAAAAGTACCATTATCACCTTGCATGGAGTGAAGTGATAAAAATATAAGTTTCCTTTTTGTTTCATTATCCCAATTTTAATTTCGAAAAGAAATATATTCTGGAAGGAATATATTCTGGAATTCTCCATTGCTGCAGCCATTAAATTTTCGTCTCTCTGTCTTTAATGCCGTTTGTTCTTGCTTACTCTCTGCATATATTTGTCTTATTATATATTCAATAAGAGGCAGAATACTTTGATATTCAATACTTAGACACGGTTTGAACATAAGTACAAAGATCGAGCATCAAAGAATGCGATTTCCAATCTAACAATATGGGAACTAAATATATTATCGATTTTGAAAAACGACAAAACTACGCTAAATGGTTTAAAAAGTGTTAAAATAAAAATATCAATTCCTACGCTCACAACAGGGTGTTCACTGTGAGTTCTAGATAATTCGGAAAATAGTTCCCCGGATATTTTGTCAAGGTCAAGAGATGAAAATTGTCAAAACTGAGATATTACTGGAAATCGAGGAAATTGCATGGGTGCTGAGATTGGAAGATCACATATGCAAATTAAAACCGCCTCCGAGGAATCACGTAGTTTGAATTGACCAATCGATATGATTGGGGGTGGCAGGAATTTGGCAGACGTCCCTATTTATTCAGGTGCCAGATTTTACCGAATCGTAATTACTACAGAAGGTAGCGAAAGAGAACGAGAAGAATGGACTAAACATAAACTACAAGAGGACAAAATGCATGGTCATCAGTACAAGGATAATGCGGTTTACAGACCCCGGGGACACTAAAATCAAGCAGGTGCGGAAATTTAAATATCCCGGAAATGTTCTGACAGAGAACGGTAAGTGCGATGCTAAGATACAAAGCCGTATTTGGATGGCCAAAGACGTATTCCAAGAGTTAAGCAGACTATTACAAGACCGGAGGATTTCGTCGGCAACAGAGAAAAGAATACTGAACTGCTACGTGAAATCTTTTCTCTTGAATGATGAA
This sequence comes from Acanthosepion pharaonis, assembly GCA_903632075.3. Taxonomy (NCBI): domain Eukaryota; kingdom Metazoa; phylum Mollusca; class Cephalopoda; order Sepiida; family Sepiidae; genus Acanthosepion; species Acanthosepion pharaonis. Next base: position 394,748 of record CAHIKZ030000856.1, on the reverse strand, counting down.
GAAAAGACTCGAGGCAACAGAGGTGTGGTTCTACATAAGGATGCTAAGGATATCATGGACCGAACATGTGAGCAACGAGGAGGTTTTGGAGAGGATGCATGCAAAGATGAAGCTTATACATAACATCAGGAAGGGGCAACTGAAATTTCTGGGACACTTGATGAGAAAGGAGGGCTTGAAGAATCTGATACTCACAGGGCGAATAGAAGGAAAGCGAGACAAAGGAAAGCAACGCGTGATATTACCAACACATTTAAAAAAAATATAGAATATTACCAGAAGTAAAATTCTTGTCGACATTAAATAACCCATAACAAAACAAACCAAGCCAACATATACTGAGATAGATAGATAGATAGATAGATAGATGTGAATAAAATGTGATAGATAAAAAAATTATCAGCAATAAAAAACTTGTCGACATTAAGTAATACATTGTAGTTGATATGCCATACAACAAACCAAACCAATATATACTGAAATAGATAGATAGATAGATAGATAGATAGATAGATAGATAGATAGATAGATTGGAATATGAACAGAATAAGATAGATAGATAGATAGATAGATAGATAGATAGATAGATACTAAAAACCAACATGGGCTGGGAAAGATCGATAGAAGTTTCTTAAATCAACTAATAGTTGTAACGAAGACGGAGCTACCCAGAAACAACGGCCAAAAGTAATGAGAACCCAGCAGTTGTGGGTCGGAGAAGGAGGAGAATTTTTAAAGTGATATCAGCATAGACTAGTTTGCGACGCCATATAGCATTGTTAGAATTGGTACTTTGACGAACGATACAACTCTCGGCAGTAATGTTAGAATTTGGTGTCGCGTTATACCATGTAAGGAATAGTATCCCTGACGTAGTGAAATTCAGATGATTAAAAAAAACAAAAACAAAGTAAAAGCTCTAATTCAAGATGACCTAGTAACCCAAACTTCGGAATATAAGGTAAAAAAAGAACATTTTGAAAAAAAGATTACTTAGAAAAGAAAAACGCTTTAAATGATAGGACATACGGTATTTACGAAGTTAGCGTTTTATTAAGGTTATGTAATTTAATGGTTGTGTGTCAGTGTTAAATAGGCGTGTGTGTGCGTTCGCATGTAAAAAAATAAAGAAAAGCATACAAAAAATCAAGTTTCTTCTAAGGATGATTCATCTACTTTGCAAAACTGTAGTGAAAAAGGTTCTCAATGACTCTTGTGTATATCCGTTTTTTTTCCTGGTCAAGAAGTATGGTAGCGTAAGTAAGGATAATAATGGTTATAATGGTCGTGCTCAAGTCAGCTTTGCGCTGAGTTGGAACGACCAAAATAAAGGTTTGTACTTACTTCATCAGTGAATAAATTCCGCAAAACATGTCCGAACGCTTAGCGTCGGGAAATGAAAAGCGGGTCTAGTCGTCAGTGGACCTAGAAAACGAACGTGACCCAACAGACACATTTATCTACCCAAATAAAGAAGAAATAGAAATCTAGATCATGATTTTCTGATAAATACAAAGAAATATATGTCGAAAACTGGTATTTAATTCCTTATATATGGTGCCAAAATCGGTTAGTGATCACCTTTTTTATATTCACATTTTAAGCTTTCTAATTTTTTTTTGGCCTTCCTCAATTGCTTAATTTAACCAAGTTGAGGTTCGTTTTATCATATGTTCTTGATTTTGGCATCAGAAGTATTTTTTAGAAAGTTCAAAACATGAAAAAATCGATTACATAAAATGAATGAATTAAAAGCAGAGGACAGGAACAAGGAAAAGACAACAGACAATGAAAACAAAAAGGACACATTTACTGAATATCACAGATAGCTGAAATTTCTAGGACACATAATGAGGAAAGAGGGCTTGGAAAATATGCTACTCACACGACAGATTGAAGGCAAGAGAGACAGAGGAAAAGCATGCAGAACCTACTTAGCGAGTTTGGGTAAATGGATGATGGGACAAAGTTTAGGAGAAAGAACAACAAGACAAAATTTATTAAGAGCTATATAGGAGAGTCATGGTCACTACGCCCTGACAGGACAGGGTACATATTGAACAAGTGTTTGAACAGAAGTCGGAAAGTGCAAGACTGAATCTGAAACCGCACTGAGATAGCCAAAAATGCCTTCCAGAAGCTAAGAAGAGTGCTGCGAAACAGAAAAATTTCCTTAGAATTACAGAAATGAAATTACTTAGCGAGCTTGGGTAAATAGATGGCGGAACAGTGTTTAGGAGAAATAACAAAAACATAGATTTTATTAAGAGGCTCAAAGGAAAGGAAATTGTGGAGAGTCATGATCGCCTTCGTCCTTAAGGGACATGGGATATAGAAGATTATCAATGGGTTGTAATGGAATGTCCACATTCCCTATAGCGTATGCGGACTGACTATATCAGTAGCTATATATAGTAAGCACAGGATATACATGGCGAATTTGCTTCGGCAATTAATTGGAGATTCGTCTTCAGCTAAGTTAGTCGAACTCTCTGTCTTTGGGCGCAGAGGAACCCAGACGAGGCTGTGCCAAAGGGCAGAGTCTCATAGGGGTGGTAGACAGCTACCCGACCCTGTTTTTACGGGGTCTATGGGGAATTTTTGACCCAGCCTACGGGCTCGGTTTTATCCCCCGCATTAAATAACGGCCTTGTGCCAGACCCTACCTCGCGGGGGAGGTGAGGTAAATAACCTTGATTCGGCAATTAGTTGGAGATGCCTCTACAGCTAAGGTAGTCGAACTCTCTGCCTTCGGGCGGAGAGGAACCCAGGCAAGGCTATGCCGAAGGGTAGAGTCTCGTCTGGGGTGGTGGACAGCTACCCGACCCCGTTTATACGGGGTCTACGGGGAAATTTTGCCCGAGCCTATAGGCTCAGTTTTTCCCCGCTTTAAAAAACGGCCTTGTGCCACATCTTTCCTCGCGGGGAGGTAAGTTAAATATCCTTGCTTCGGGAATTACTAGCCTACCACCCGATTCCCTGTCTTTCAGTAGTGTGTTCTGTTTTACAATAAACTTTCTTTCATCTACGCGCTTGTTGATGTTCCTTCATTCGAGTACTACCTGTGTCTGTTTGTAACCTCTTTAAAGATACAACACAATGTATGGCCGACCAGGATTTACGAGCGATAACAAGAAGATAAAACTGAGAAGAGCCATGATCGTCAATGTCCAGAAGGGATATGGCATATAGAATATTTTAAATATATGGCGGAGCAATGTTTAGAAGAGATAACAAAAAGATAATTAATTTATTAAGGACAAAGAACAGGAAATTGTGGAGAGCCACTATCGCCTACGTCCTCGGGGTATAAGGCACACGAAGAAGAACCCCCCATAGAAATGAAAGACCTTTTTAAGTGATTCCAATGCACGAAATCCTTAACGATTGACAAACCAGAGATCTGTGGTCAGAAATGACTTCATGACAGTTTTCACTAATAATTTTTGTAAAAAATGAAGTAGATCTCTTTGGAACAATTGCAATGAAAATACATCTTTTTAATCGTTTCACCCCAAGCAAGATGGGAATTTCTTTAGTACACGGGGTGGGGGTTACAGGGAGTGAAAGGGATATGTCCCGGAAAGGGATATATTTGTTCGAAGTAGCAAAGTGGATTGGGACTACTGTAACCGGGTAGGACAATCTAGCAGGTAACCGTAATGGACTGGTCCTCGTCGTAGGGGTAGGCAATAGGCGTAGCCAATAAGCGTCGACTGTACCTCCACATCAGTCTGTATTTATGTCTGACACCAGCCAATCATATTACTGTGAGGGGGAACCCAGGTGTATCCATATTCATTACATCAGAAAGTAAAAGAGAAGACCGAGAATAAAGAGGATTGAAGAAAGGGATTACACCGGTTTTAAGTGTAACTTTCTAAAATAAATAATATTGCTCTACTCTGCATTGTATGTTACGAACGCTGGAATTATTCTCTATTCGTTCTCATCGTACCTGGATATATATATATATATATATATATATATATATATATATATATATATATATATATATTCTCAGAAGAAGTATATCTGTAGAAGAGTCAAAATTAATGTAAAGACAAGAGGAAAACTATATTTAGTTTAGCCGACGCGTTTCCGCATTCGACGGACCTTATCAAGGCAAATTTGATAAGTATATATTTTACAAGTATATATTTTACAGTTGCTCAAAATTTGCAAATTTAAGAACTTTCACAACTATTCAGCAAAGTTAACTGAAAGGATTTTGGTGTTAGATCTTAGATGACGTCATACAACATCTTTGAAAGGATTTTTTTTTTAATTTAAAGTCGCTCAATAACAGGTTAATTGAAATGTCTAGGCATTTAGACCTTAGAACACGCAACATAGTATACTCGAAAAAGAAAAAAGAAAGAAAATATAAAAGACAAAAAACTTTCTTGGGTTGAAATATAAGATGGACATTTCGGTTATCACCAAAATTTGAAATGATGGATTCAGCCATTTTCCTTTTATTTTTAAATACATTTTGTTCTGTATGTTAGTTTGGGAAAGTAATACTTCTTTCAGGAAAGCTGATATTGGGAAAAAGAAAACTGGGGCGTAGATTTATATTTTTATAAAATTCAATGGCGGCAGTCTCGAGGATTTGCCTTCCGAGTAAATGACTTTCTCTTTTGATAGGTGTGACATTTTTCAACTCAAAATTGTGGTCGACTTTATTTCTGTCTATGACTAGAGCATTTGTCAAATTATTATTTATTGGTTTGGTTTGTTTTGTTTTACGGCATATCAACACCACAATGTGTTATTTAATGTCGACAAGATATTTATTGCTGGTAATATTTTTTTCCAAAAATGTATTGCTGGGAATATTTTTTTGCTTCAAAAATGTATTGCTTGTAATAATTTTTCCTCAAAAACTTTATTGCTGATATTAAAAACTAATTTTGCACTTTCATAGTGTTTTGATCAGAGTTTGGGGGTTAATTATTTGCCCATAATTGGGACCCTAACAGGTGCTACTACTCAAGGTCACGGTGAACCTGGGAATACTATCAATTAAGAGGTGATTCCTCTCTCCTCAAAAACTTCCTCATCATAGGCCTTGCTTTTGTACATAGCTTATTGTCTTACCCATGACGCGGATGTAGTTTATCGTCTTACCCAGGACGCGGATGTAGTTTATCGTCTTACCCAGGACGGATTATAAGGTCACTTTTGTGTTCATAGAAAAAAAAATTATATTTCTGCTAGTTTCCCCAATGAATTGTGTGTTTATCCGATCTAAACATCCATATAGTTACAACCACTTCCCAAAACATCATGGATATAATCAGATCTAAAAACACCATAATCGGTAATAGTTCGGGGACACGCATATATAAAATAAATTGCCTAGATTGTTCTCTACAATATACTGGGGAGATAATACAAAGGGGAACGCGGGTTCGATTCAAGCAGGGAACACATTTTCTTTACTAAGGTTTCTCGAATGCGCAAGCTGATAGACATAATAGACACATAATATATACAAGTGCGGCGTCTGTTACAAATACGAAGTGCCCACTATAATAAAATTTGAAATAATAAAATGGAATTTAAAAGTAAATTTATTAATTTCATATATATATATATATATATATATATATATATATATATATATATATATATATATATATATATGTGTGTGTGTGTGTGTTTGTTTATACTTACACACACACACACACACACACACACATATATATATATATATATATATATATATATATATATGATTTATTTTGATATTAAAACAAAAACATTTTAAAAATGTGTTTCCTCGGACGATGGTAAATTAACGGCTGGTTTAATATCACCCGAGGAGACACATTTCTTGCGTTGAAACATAATTGTAATTCTGTAGTGATTTTTAACATGTTTTTGTTTTAATATCTTAAAATAAATAATATTTAGCTCTACTATTTATTGACCCCTCTTTTAAATTAGATGTTACTTACAGTGGAATTACACTCCATTTTTTCTCATTTTACCTGGATACATATATATATATATAGAGAGAGAGAGAGACAGACAGACAGACAGAGACAAACAGACAGACAGACAGATAGATCAAAAGTTTGGAGATACCCTTTAATAATTAGCAAGCTTCATACATTCTACTAATCTAGAATCTGAAACGCATTATTTAGCACATCAGTATATGACGTTCATACTTTAGTCAAGTGGTTACCTAAAAATTAAAACCTCTGAGCTTTAAGTTTGCCATTAGCCAACAGGGTAAAGTAGGACAAAAGAAATAAAGATTTAAGGAAACGAATTTAATATTATTATTATTAATATTATTGAATATATGATAAAACCCTTCAAGAAGACAAAGTCCCTCTGGCTCGAAGTTGAAGAACTCGTTAATTGGTTTTGAAAAAGGCTTGCAATATTTAATCTTTAAGTGATTTTTCTAATCAAAACGTTTGATATATATATATATATATATATATATATATATATATATATGAAGAAATGTAGTTTTAAAGAATGCTATATTTATGGAAGCAGGAGGCACGGTGGAATAATAGACAGCGGCTCAGATTGAGAAATCAGAAAGCCGAGTTCTAATTCAAGCTAAATCCATTATATTCACTACATTCACTTACGTACTAATACCCTTGGGAAAGGTATGAATCCTCCTCTTCTCCCCCCCCCCACAGCTGTGGGTAAATAGCAGGCCAGACCGGGTTCTATATCCTAGGATGGCAACTGGTCTACCGCAGAAAGAAATGGCAACCTACTGCGGGAAACATTCTGCCTCGTCAGTCATGTATTTAAAGATACATGATCACCTAAGCGTGTATCACGCATGACACATAACTGACTCATATTTATATAGATAAAGTATCAGAGATAGATCTTATGTAAATCTAAAAGTGGACACTGAAGTCAACACTCAGAGGCGACAGATTTTTTCATGCTAAACGGGCCTGGTGATTACGTTTAGCATGCAACAGTCTGTCGCCTCTGACTGTTGACTTCAATGTTCCCTTTAATTTATATATATATATATATATATATATATATATAAGTTATTAACATTTGTAGAAACATTCATGAATGGTATGTTACGAAAATGATATCCGATAAAGTATTAACCTCTATGGCTTCTTCAGATGGATACCGAAAACTGTGTTATGTGTGTATGCTTTTGTCCGTGTTTAACATAAGTCTTTTATTATTTTTGCCAAGTTGGCGTTGCTCGAGGCTAAAAAGAGAAATAACTAAGATATCTAAATGAGTTGAATTAGAAAAATCTATTCCCCGTAGACTAAATAAAGGGTTCGATTCAAAATCACAAAAATATCACCTGAAGAAGGGTGTCGAATTACAACGCCCGAAACGTCTTGAATGTGGCCATCAATATAAGGACAACAGTCCGAACAATGTAAACTGGTGTATATATATATATATATATATATATATATATATATATATATATATATATGTATATGTGTGTGTGTGTGTGTGTGTGTGTGTGTGTGTGTGTGTGTGTGTGATTCAACCATATGTTATTTGATTCAAAAGAACTGATCCAGCGTGCAAATTTTCGGGATAAAAAAAGACATTACTCTATTTATTGAACAATTTAGTTTATGCCAAATTGACTGATAAACTCCTCCAAAAAAAATTCTCAAATTACCATATTAGTAAAAACGCACTCTCTTAAATTTAAAAAAAAAATTCAACCTTAGCATTGCGACTGCACGCTCCAAAGCGTTAACAATAACACATTTCGAAAAAACATATTTCGATTCGCATTTAATTTTTCGTCTCTGATGATACCTGGATTTTACTAAAAGCAAAATAATTTCCATGCCTGAGGATGACTGAATGTACAGTTGAAAGTACTTGCAGGTTAAAAAAAAAGATCTTATACAGCTTGTAGTTATTAAAAACAAAGATCATAACATTCATCGAGTGGTTCGTAGGTTAATGCAACTTTAAAATTTTGTTTGCGAAGAGATTTCGCCATTTTATATCATTAAATTTACTAATTTACTTTTTGTATGAATGATTCATTGCAATATATATATATATATATATATATATATATATGTATGTATGTATATATATATATATATATTAAATTTTGTGTATTTAGGTAGCAAATTTTCTTTTAGTCATGTCTGATTGAATAAATTCCACACATTATGCCTGCTTATTTTTAACATAGTCCGTTCATACTCACGAACAAATTTCCTTGTATTGCAATTAAATGATGTGATGTTTTTTCATTTTTATTTTCCATTTCTCAGTTACTTTCGATCTTCTTCTGAGATCATTTTCAAGGGTGTACGTAGTAATTCAAAACTGTGTTGTTCACGGGTGGATAAGTAATACAATTCTTTTTTTTTATCCGTTACTGGAATTTTTCTTCTTTTTTTTTCAAACGCAGCAATTGACAGTCATTCTTAGCGTTCATTAGAATTTGAAAAAATTATAAACTATGGAATTTATTTTTCTGTGTTGTAATGTCATGGTCATGAGCGCATTAAAGCGTGAAAAACTGTTCTTTTTATAGTCATTTCAGAATATTACTACACTATTCGTAGTTGACGGCTTAAATTTATTATGTATATTGCTTCGAGGATCAGTAGTTTGAATTTTTTTTTTCTTGATGTATGATGTATATGCGATATTTTATAACACACACACACACACACACACACACACACATATATATATATATATATATATATATATATATATATATATATATATATATATATATATATATATTTTTATTGTGAAACCGGAACTACCTCACACAATAGACTCTTCCAGGTCTATATTAGGCACAGGACACAGAGTGAGAGAGAGAGAGAGAGAGAGAGAGAGAGAGAGAGAGCTGACTACGACTACCAGTATTGACATTAACATATAGTAAGCTCCGCTTACATTATCTCTGTAACCTGTTGTTAATATATCTTTCTTACATCTAATCCGTGTTCCGTGTTTTTCCTTCTGTGGTCCCGACTTTGGCCCCACATCAGTGGCGACGAGGATTCGAGAAACACACTCACGCCGAAACTTCAATACTTTAGCAGCCCCAACTCTGTGTCGACGAAGAATTCGAGAAACGCATTCACGTCGAAAACCGCAATACCTTGCCAGTCCCACTTCAGTGGCGACAGAAAGATTCGAGAATTTCGTTCTCACCATATCAATAGCGACAGAGTACTCGAAAAATACACAGAAACTCCACGCGTTCCCACGGTAGTGTTGAACGAGAAATTAAGCTGGTATTACTACATTAGCGATTTAAAAGCTAAACACCCTTCGTCTACATATATTCCAATACCAAACATCAGTGACGAACTAGCGATTCGACATCTACGGAATATTAAAGTCTGTCCAAATAACATTACGAAAACGATTTCTTACACACTCACACACAGAAAAAAATAGTTTGTCATAAAACAAACTGACAATACAAGAGCGGAAGTACTACCATTGTACTCAAGTTTTCGAAAAACTATCTAAATTTTTTTTTATGTGACTGAGTTGAACTCGTGCATAAAATTATTCTCCCCTCAAATTCACTGAGGTGAGTTTTCTCTTTTTATAACTCTATAAAAAAAATAAAAAAATACATAAGTGTGGTGAAAAATTATACAATTACGTTAAAATTAACGGAACCACGGAATTGCAAAAAAGATAAACACATAATTAGTTCAGTTTAACTAATTGTCTGTCCATATTTTTTGTGTGTAAAAGGAACAAATCTATCAAGATTTTTTTGTGTACTTTCTCTTAGTACACGTGTTTCAACAAAAAAGCGCTGTCATTTTTAAATATGGAAGATTTTCAAAAAGCAGTTTACTAATTGTTAAAACTAAATTTGGATCAGCAACAAAAATCAGAAGAAAGACAACAACTATTTTTTGAATTACATAAACAACAAATGGAATTTCAAAAAATTACGCTTCAGAATGCTGAGCTACAACAAAAACAACTTAAAGAATTACTCGTAAATGCATTAAAAGGCTCAAACTCTGAAAAAGATACAATATTCTCCCAGAGTACAATCTACAATTCAATGGAAACCTTTGAATACGTACCAGAGAACGACAAAACGTTCGACGCTTTTACAGGCGCTACGAAGATATTTTCAACGTAGACTGTGAACAATGGTCAAGTAAAAAAAAGGTACGTCTACTATTGAGAAAACTGGGAACTACAGAACATAGTAGGTTCGTAGACTTCATACTACCCAAGAAAACGACTGACTTGGATTTTTCAGAGACTATTAAGCTCATATCAGAACTATTCGGGCCTAACACAACCTTGTTTCACAAACGTTGGAAATGTCTGAACACGGTCAAAGACAACCAGCAAGATTTTCTAACGTTTGCAGCATCGGTAAACAAGCTATGTAATGATTTTAAACTAGCTGAACTGACTGCCGATGATTTTAAGTGCTTAATTTTCGCACAAGGTCTAGTATTAGCAGAAGACGCCGAAGTCAGACGACGGGTACTGACCAAGCTTGAGAACGAACAAGTATTGACTCTCCAAAAACTGGCAGAGGACTGTCAAAGTGTAATATCTGTAAAGTATGACTCAAACACTATCGAGGAATCAAGGGTGGCACAGATTAATAAAATCAGAAGGAAGTCTACCGCCTATTCCCCTCAAAAAGACAAAAGGCAAATCTCATGTCCTAAGTTCCGCAGTAACCAAAACCCAAATAGGCTAAAGAAAACTCCCGGACCATGTTACCATTGTGGTAAATGGCATTGGATGAAATTCTGTCCAGTTAAGAACAAAAAATATTGCAAAAATTGCAATAAAAGTGGTCATACTTTAACTTCGTGCTGGTACGCCAACAGAACCAGAAAACCCAAAAATAAAATTAGGCAAGCTCAAGCTGACGATATTGTTGATAGGAATTTAAGAAAATATGTAACTGTGGATATTTTCAATAAGTCCATTAAATTCCAGCTTGACTCGGGTTCCGATCTTTCAACTATTAACTGGCGTACTTGGCGAAAATTGAACAAGCCGACCTTATTAAAAACGGATAAAACAGCAATATCCGTAACTGGCGAAAAGATTAACATTTTAGGCAAGGTAATACTTACAGTAACACTAAATGGAGTTACCAAAAAGCTCAAGGCCTACGTATTGAAAACTTCAGTTAACTTATTTGGAACAGATTGGATAGAAAAATTCAATCTTTGGGATTGCCTAATGAGTACACATTATCGCAAGATACAAAGTACAACGTCCAATTTGATAAATCTAAAAAAGGAACTCAAACAACAATTTCCCTAGGTCTTTTCTGGCGGCCTTGGGAAATGTACTAAAATGAAAGCTAAGTTTAAGGTGAAGCAGGGTGCACAACCGGTATTCAAAAAGAAACGGAATGTCCCTTTCGCTGCTCTAAAGCAAATAAACAAAGAGTTAGATAGACTCGAACAAGCAGGTATTCTGTCAAAAACAGATTTCAGCGAGTGGGCAGCATCTACGGTCTACGTAAAAAAGAAGTCCAATCAAATACGAGTATGCGCAGATTTTTCCACAGGGTTAAACGATGCCTTGCAAGATCACCACTATCCTCTCCCAAGCCCTGAAGAAATTTTCAATAAACTCAATGGTGGAAATTTTTTTTTTCTAAAATTGACCTCTCGGACGCATACCTTCAGATAGAGGGTGGAAGAAGAAAGTTCCACATTTCTCTGCATAAACACCCATAGAGGGTTGTACAAATGCAAAAGACTGGCTTTTGGAGTGAAGATTGCGCCTGCAATTTTCCTGCAGGTCATGTTCACTATGCAACAGCCTATTTGGATGATATACTGGTTACTAGTAAAACTACGGCAGAGCACCGGAACCATATAATAAACGTATTTGAAAAGATACAAGAATACGGTTTTAAGGTTAAGGAGGCAAAGTTTCTTACCAGAGATTAAATACTTAGGGCACATCATAAATAAAGACAGTCGAGAGCGTACATTTGTTTAAAAATATTTCCCGAACAGGCAAGCCGGTAGACGAAAAAATAAATAAATAAATAAATGGAACGTCTACTCAAATACGAGTATCCACTAAAAATAACGTTTAAAATGATAAAAAATTTGTAGGATTAATAAAAAAAATCCCTGACTTTCACTAAAATACGCTTCGTTTACGTCTGCATACCAAACTGGGCTCATATGAAAAATTTCGGGAAAAAAAAATGACGGCAAAACATTCGGTTAAGAGGTACAATTCGGCCTCGCCTGACTAATTACTTTTTTTTAGGTCAGTTGGTCAAGGCGTATGACATTTCGCTAGCTCTCTCAACCAATAAGAAAGGAGGTTCAAATCCTGCAAGAGGGCGTAAATTTGTCTTTATTAAGATTTCTCGAACATTCAGACCGATTGACAAAAGTAAATAAATATACTGTTTAATACATAAACGGTGCATATATATATATATATATATATATATATATATATGTGTGTGTGTGTGTGTGTGTGTGTGTGTGTGTGTGTGTGTATACACCTGGTCAAAATCTTAAGACGAGATACAAAAGGGTTAAAAAATATAAAATACTGCCACTTCAATCAAAATATATTTGCGAACCATTTACATTTAATTAGAAAATATGGTTTATCAACAAACAAGTGAGAATTTTAAGCTTTTAATTGATTAATTTAAACAAACAGTGAAAAAGGATTTTTTTGCTTGGTCATAAAGCTAAGACCATGTGTGAAAAAAACAAATTACTGAACAAAAATTTTAGAACCAGTCAGGGTGCTCATAACTTCAGGCGTGTAGACATCGACGTAGCTCATTTCCAGTATTAAATTTAAGATTTTAAAATGGCTCGGGGTAAAATTTTAACAAAGTTCGAACAAGATGGGATTGTTGAACTTCAAAGACGTAGTCTTTTGCAACGAGCCATTGCAAATGAAATTGGTCATAGCAGAATTGTCATTGTTAACTTCATTAAAAATCCGGATGCGTAGGCTTCTAAAACATCAAGCGGTCGCCCCAATAATACCTCACCATTTCGAGACAGACGCATTAGGCGAGAAGTTAAGAGATTCAAGCCTAACATCAAATCAGATAAAAGTGAATACAGATGCTGAATGCAGCTCTCGAAAAATTCGACGGCATTTAAATAAGAAAAGGTTTAAGAACTTGAAACGGCTGCAGAGGCCTCTCCTTCTTCTTCGCCATAAAACCTCCCGTTTCCAATTTGCTTCGGATTATCAAACTTGGGATATGGATAAATGGAATAAAGATGTCCCAAAAGAAATTTTCTCAACACGACAAAATGGAGGTGTAGCAATTATGGTCCGGGGTTCATTTTCGTACAATAGAACTCTTGAGTTACAGGAATGTAAAAGGTCGTCAAACAGCTGCTAGTTACTGAAGGCCCTCGTGGAGAAAACTGGATTTTCCAGCAGGACAATGCTGTAATCCACAACTCTCGAAGGCTGAAGTAGTTTTTTTATGGAAAACAACATTCAGTTTTTGAGATATCCACCATGTTCTGCAGGTCTAAACCCAATCGAGAATGTTTGTGGATGGTTGGCAAACGATGATTATAAACATGTTTTGCAATTTGAAACTGTGGATGCTCTTCGTGCAGCAGTTTATGCATCCTGGGCGACCATCTTATGCACCCTCATGCAGAAGTTCATAATGAATATACCAAAGCCGATTTTCAATGTAATTCGCAAAAATGGTGTATATACTAAGAATTAAATTGTCGTTGTGACTTATTTGTGCTGTATTTACTATTTTTATTTACGTGGTCTTATCTTTATGACCAACTCCCAAAAATCCATTTTTTCAATGTTTGTTTAAATTAATCAGTTAAAAGCTTAAAATGTTTACTTGTTTGTTGATAAACTACATTTTCTAATTAATTGTAAATGTTTGGCAAATATATTTTATTAAAGTAACAGTATTTTATATTTTTTAAAAACCCTTTTGTATCTGGTCTTAAGATTTTGATCAGGAGTGAATGTATATATAAGAATGATTGGCGGAAAACATTTTATGCCAAGGCGTTTTGTAGAAATTCTATTCAGTAATTTGTATTTATACACGGAAGTAAAAGTTAAATTTTGAATTAGTGAACACTATATATTATTATAAAAAAATTTATAAAATTAGTGAACACTATAAATTATTATAAAACCTTACTTGGCGTGGAAAATCAAAATATGGAGGACCTAATGTTAAGATCTACTAAATGAACGGAATTACATACATACATACATATATATATATATATATATATATATATATATATATATAAGCTGTATAATGTATTAAATACGCAAGTAGTTTCGACTGTATATTTAGTCATCTTCAGATATGGAAATTATTTTGATTTTGGTAAAATTCAGGTAGCATCCGAGACGAAAAAATATAATGCGAATCGAAATATGTTTTTAAATGTGTTATTGATAACGGATAGAAATTTATGGAGCGTGCCGTCGCAACGCTAAGGTTGGATTTTTTTTTTAAATTTAAGTAAGTGTTTTATTTTACTAATATGCCAATTTTAGAATTTTTTGTTTGTTAGAGTTTATCAGTTATTGTGACATGAACTAAATAATTAAATAATGCTACCTGAATTTTACCGAAACAAATTAATATATATATATATATATATATATATATATATATATAAAAAGACATTTTTATGTTTACACTTTCTTTTTATAGATACAAATATTTAAGTAAATGGTCTGTTTTATAATAAACAGTATTAATAACATTTA